>JAGFZM010002256.1:0-122791 GCA_017657215.1 Limnothrissa miodon
ACACACACACACATACATACACATGGATGGCTCCAGCTATGAAGAAGAAAATGGATGAAATATTGTATGAGTGGGTATCAACATGAAAGGGTCTGTAGGTGTGTGTGTGTGTGTGTGTGTGTGTGAATGATGGACGAGTGTACTTCAAAACAGTTAGGGTTAGAGGGCAGGCATGCTGCGGTGGATGTGAGTGTGTGAATGTGAATGTGTGTGTGTGTGTGTGTGTGTGCATGGCATGCACACTGGTTAGGCTCTGAGGCGCCATCACAGTAATTAGCCACTCTTTTAAAATAGCTATGCAGTGACACAAACCCAAACTGGTTTGCACACCACACACACAAACAGAGAGAGAGAGAGAGAGAGAGAGAGAAAGACTTCTCCCCCCAGACACATACCAACAAATTTTACTAGCCTGTTTTATTCCCTGTTCCTCTCCCTTTCTTTCACTTTCATCCCTCTCTCGCTCTCTCTCTCTCTCTCTCTCTCTCTCTCTACTGCACCATAAAGTGCCAGGCTTGTTGACCACTTCCTCCTTTACCTAAACTATCTTGTTCCCAAATAAAAGGATGGAAAGAGAAGCAATTAAAGAGAGGCCAATAAGTCTCTCTCTCTCTCTCTCTCTTTCTTTTTCTTATCTTCTTCATGTTTATTCACTCATACTATACCCTCCTCTTCCTCAGTCGACTTGATAGAGATGGAGGTTTTTAAGCGTTTAAGAATAATGGCCAGCTGTGGAGATTCGTAGCCAATGCAAAGGCATTCTGTTCATGCCCACATTATAAATGTCAACTCCGACCACGTTTTCAATTTGAATGTGTAAATACACTGAGTCCTGTTTTCTTTGATACTTTTAGTAGGGGTGGAAAGGTCTCGCTCATTCCACTTGTGCACACTAATTGGCAGACCTACCTGGCTAATTCGTTGTGTTGATTAGAATAAGATGGGTTATTATGTAAATTGTGTTATGACATCCACATTTTGAGCAAAATCGCAATGCTGTGTGTGTGTGTGTGTGTGTGTGTGTGTGTGTGTGTGTGTGTGTGTGATGTGTGCATTTGCATGTGTGTGTGTGTGTGTGTGTAATCAATTCCAGCAGAAGAGAAGCAGTGAGTGAGGGACCGTGGGAGGCTGACCCCTGCTGGTTTGCTAGTGCCACTGCTGTCACATGAGGCACTTGTTTTCTTCTTGAACTCCTGCACGCCCACCACACTGCTTTAGCTCCTGCCACCAGACAGTTTATTTTTGTGGCCAGCCATGTCATATGTGCCGATGGAGATCATATTACCCTCCGTGCCAGCACTTGTCTGGCCAGCTGGGTGACGTGAGCACTTCAAGTGAAGTCTGGAGTCAGAACTAACACTAAGCAAGGTCACAGAGTGTTGTTTTTTTCCCTGTGCCGTCGTGTTAAGTTTGCTTGGTTAGAGCATCTGTTAACAGGCTGTGGTATGGACATGAAAGCAGCATTCATTATTGTGGGCAGGGAGAGTCTGGGTAAAGATGAGGTGAGACATTGTTTTAGGGCGGAATAAATCCCATACAGGCTGATGGTCCACTAGTTTGGCTAGGCAAGACAGAAATTAGGTTAAGCTGACACAAGGTCTCCAGATATAAGGGAATAATGAACGAGATGGGGGCGAATAACAGAACAACGCTAATTTGTATGTAATTAAATATGTAATTGAAGTGAATGAGCCAAGCCTTGGTTGTAGAAATCTGATGAGAGCCAGGCTAATATCTAAACTGGTTTCTTTCCTGGAATTACTCACACGTGTTTCATGATGTACTGTATTGTTGACGATTGTCAATATACGATAGGGCACAGAATTGCTCTGGTATACATCACTGTTTGTATGAATCCAAATTATTTTATAAGCAAATGTGACATCCTTTCATTTCTGAGCCATTCTATTGTAGTCACTGGGGCTGTTGATGGCTGCATGGGTTTCTGTCTCAGCTATGTCATGTGGTCATGTGAAATGAAAAGAATGTCATCCCAGATCTCAAAAACACCCTTGGAGACAAACTTGGTGCCATGCCCTTTCTGTACGTGTGACAAGACAACCGGCTGGGGTATTTGTTTTTGATGATCTAATTCACACCACCTCTCCTTCTCGCTTTATCTATCCTCTCCCCTCTCCTCTTTTCTCTCTCTCTCTTTCCCTCCCTCTCTCTCTCCCCCCCAGGGTCAGGCTGACTTGCTGAAGCATGCTAAGAGTGAGGCCGTTGACACGCTGAGGCAGATCCACTGTGCGGCGCAGTCCTGCGGCCTGGTGAAGAACGGAGCTGCGGCGGCGGGGCTACCCAGCCCGGCTGCACCCGGCGCTACGGCCTCGTCGCCAGCCTCGGCCCTGCCCTCCCCGCTGCCCCCACCTCCACCCTCGCCCCACCTCCAGCACCTGCCACGCCTCGCCTCCCTGCAGACCATCCCCGAGGGCGAGGCCCAGGAGCACTCGCCAGCTTACTGACCTACGCCATACACGCATGCACATATGCAGGGTATGTGCACTTAACACTCACACACCTCAAGTACACATACAGTACACATGCACAACACACACACACACACACACACACACACTCAAGCGCACACAGCTCTTTACTCTTGCTTTCAGGAGGTGTGTTTTTTTTTTTTTTTGCTATCTTTCTTTCTTTTCCTGCCTGAGCATCATCTGCTTTGACTCATCTTGCTCCTGAGACAGCCATTTTGACTTTGGGGCGCAACTCCCATGAAAGCTGAGAAGGAACTCTCTGAAATGACATGTGAACCCTCTGTCATTCTGTCTCTCTTCTCTCTCTCTTTCCCCCCACTCTCTGTCCTTCCTTTATTGCACAAATGCAGTTAGGCACAGAATAGGACAGAGACTCTGAGACCCTTCTAACCAAGGCAGACTTCGGCACAATGGACTGGAATGCTGGCTTCAGGAAGTCTCAGTCGGTGCGATGGAATGCACTAGAACTACACTGAATGGGCCTGTGCTGAAGATTTTTGTGGCAAGTGGGGTGAACTCACCTCATCGTCATACTTGCCTCGTTTTTTTAAACATATTCTTAATTTCACCTAACTGATTTTACCCCTCTATGGTAGACTTCTGGGGGCCTATATTAGATGTGATTGTGTGTGTGTGTGTGTGTGTGTGTGTGTGTGTGTGTGTGTACACATGTTTATAAATAAGAGATAGCAAGAGTCTGTATGAGCGGAGGCTATATTGTCAGTGCTCAGATAAAATCTTAAAGATGTCTTTACAAACTGGATCTCAAAACTGCTATAAATTATGCATCCAGAGTGGGGAAAACAAACAGGATTCTGGGATGTATATTTGAAGAGGAGGACACAAGCAGCTCTGCTGTCCATCACAAACACACTCAGTCGTAGTATCAACAAGAGGAATTCACTAACTACCAGTCCCCTCTGACCAATAAGTAATATTCTCTAATAGCCTATTAAGACTAGTACATGGACACTACTCTGTTGGAACACGATCCTTTACAAATGCTCAGCTAATAATGATTAATATGATTATTTTAATTCAAGATAACTGTTGTTATTGTCTGTAGGTATATTAATATTCAAATTATTTTATATAAATTCAGGCTACGCAAATACTGTCAGGAGACTTGTCTGTGGTTGGATTTTTCCTTGCAGATGTGATGAGGAACTGACTGTCTGTGGTCGTAAAAGGAGTGATGCTTCTAGAAGGTTCCGGAAAAGATGTTCATAGAGATGTTAAGCACACAGTCATGGCAATGGTCTCAGTTTGATTTTGTTTCAAGTAAGGCTAATAGAAGCTGCTGCTAGAAGACAGTCTATCTGAGGTGATGCTGTAACACCTTTGGACTCCCTCCATTGATGTGAGTGTCACGCCACCTGCGCGAGGTCATTCAGCAGGTCTGATGGGGAAGGACAAGGACAGGGTGTGGACAGGCTTGATTGATGTTCTCAAAATGTCTGTGATGTGTGTGATGATGTTCCAACCGTCAGTCTGTCTTTGGTCCAGGTGGAGACGTAGTTTCTTTTGTAATTAAAATACATTTGGGAGTATTCAACTGGAACAAGTCTTCTCTCCTTTTTGTTTGTGTGTGTGTGTGTGTGTGTGTGGGTGGGGGGGGGGGTTGATACAAAGATGATGAATGATTTGAAGAAAGGGGATGGGTGAGGGTGGGGGGGGGGGGGGGGGGGCTGATACAAAGATGATGAATGATGGGGGTGAATTACAAAACTCACATTAACAAGAAGCTCCAGAATGGAATATTTGCATGGGCAAGGGAAAAGGTGCAGGATAGATGGTCATAGTGATGGCTGGCGTGGAGTGGAATTACAGTTATTGGGCCGTTACTGTCCGCACATGCATCTACTCATGAATATTATCATCAGAGATCCAGGAGTTACCTTCCTTTAGGCTTCTGTATTTTTTTTTCATAAACGTTTAATGTAATATTAGAACATTTGTTTTTTGAATACAGTATCTCTGAGTGTAATAAAACAGTACGGTTTCATAAAATGTCAAAGCACTTTGTTCATTTCCCAATAAAAAGACTGCAAGGCCTCACCACATTCTTTAGGCTATATCAATAACATAGGCCGGTGATCTAGCTAATGAGGCTTGCGCTCATTCATCTGTTGGTAGGTTAGACTTAGTCCTACTGTAGGCCTGTATGTGAAGAGATGTCATGAATTTGTCTACAAGAGGTCAGATTACAATGACAGCTACAAATAAATGTATTCATTTAACCACGTCAGAATTCAATGTTAGTCAATGTCTACTTTCTGTCTATTTTCTCGCTTCCAGGGTGGAAAGATTTTCAAATTAATTTGGTGAGTATTTGATTCCGTGTAAGAGTTTTACAAAATGAATCTGATCTAGGCCGAAACTGCCCATTTTTTAGGTCAATATCTACTTTATACCATAGACTACATATATGGATATAAAAAATATTGGTAAGGCAGATAACAGCCCGTGAAGTACTGTGCAGGGAAGATGGGCATTTTACAGCCCTTACAAGCCATCCCTGTCTGGCCTGCAGTATGCCAGTCATGAATACACATGAAGTGTTTATGCTGTGTATGCAGTACAACTGTAATGCTTTGCATCTGTCTGTACAGTGGCTAGTGATTATTTTCCTTTTGGAACTAGACATTTACACAAATGATAACCAGTAGTGACTTATTACAATGACTTGTTTACTGTTTTTCCCAATGGGAGAAAATTAATAATGAGCAGAGTTATGTTCAAGTTATTCTTGGTTCGGCCCTACACCACAGATCAGATTTTAAATGTGGCCCCTGGTAGAAATTAATTGCCCACCCCTGCTGTAGGGAGTAGGAAGGTATGGTGTAACAAAATGTATCAAGGGCTAAATTACTTAATGTTTATGTATAGGCCTACTGGAATAGCACATACTACACCTGCTTAACTGTCTAACATTGCCTTGTCCAATGCAGGCATTCATTTGCCCCACTGATTAATTAAGATTAACCAGTTCTGCACACAATACACTAATAAGTTCAGTTTATCATGCATTTTTGATAACTCAATGAAGGCTTTGTGTACGTGGAAAGGGGGTTATTTCATTCAGTTAGTGAAAACAACACTCTTCGCTGAAGTTGGCTTAGGCCAAAACATTTGTCTTGTTGGTTATGCTTCCTAATAAACCCATTCAAGAATTGTATTTTGTGAGTACGCTTTTCTTAATAGGTAACAAAATGTATAATTAATTTGATGTATTTCCTCAAAGACTTCCTCACAGCTTAAAGCTAAGAATATAGATTGATGAAACTAATCTGCAAGGTTGCTTTCATACTTGACATGTTTTTGGACATGGAGATTTCGGACATTTTTGGAAAGGTGCAGAAAGGCTGCATTTTCTGCATATCTCAGAATAATTAGATGCTATCAAAGAATAACAAGATAATATCTCAGAATAATGTGATACACAAGACATTTTTTCACGTCACGCAAACGCATCACCTCTCCGCTAGATGGGAGAAATGTTTACACATAAAAGGTGTAATATAAAGTGTGCAGTTGCCAGGGCCTTTGAAAGCTATTTATTAGCCACATAGCCTATGGCTCTGCCTGTAGCAAAACAAAATCACAACCAGTGATTTCATTCCCACTGTTACATAGAGGTTGGAAAAACTGCTGAGTTTTTGTTCATCTGCCCAAGGCAATGTGTTATTAGATTGAAAGCAGCTCATTTGGGTAAGACAACAGCCATTCTGACACTACAGGCAGTTCTTGCTGGCCAACCAGTGTAAAAATCTGAATAACCAACCTCCACTAAGTTAAACATTTAATCAATATTGCAGCAACATGAATTTTCATATATTCATCTAATGTCCAAATCTAAACCACCTTCACTACAGTTATTTTTTTTCTTTGTTGCTACTTCGAAAGTCTCAAACTTATTCACTCAAAAGGCAATCATCAAGTAATTGTCATAAACTATTTTCTGTGAGTAAATAGTTTGTATTTTTGAAATGATGTCTATGGATTGTTGCTGCACTTTCCTGTCAGTGTAATGAGTGTCAAGTGACATTAAATCCTGAATGTCTATCAGAAATCTTACTAAAAAAAAAAGGTCATGAAATGTTGGTATATGCCATTGGTACAGTGTGGTACAGTTTGTTGTGCACAGTGCAATTGTGCCCCCTAGTGGACAGGAATTCTTTGAGGAGTGTAGGCCTATAGGTACCTGATGCATCGCAGCTGCTACTGCAACATATAGAGGTCCATCCACAATCACACAAATGCATTTTCTGTTCTCTAGACTATATATAGAAAACGTTAAAAATAATGTGATTTAATCATATTAATGTCTTCCTAGTAGGCAAACAGAATGAGATAAACAGAATCGATCAAGTGAGGCATTTGATGAAGTGTTGTGCTAGACCAAAATAGGCAAATGTCTGGCAAATGTGAAAATGTTGTTGAATGTAAAAGTGCATGGAGTAAAAATTAAAACTGACAAATAATTCTGTACATTTCATTCTGTCTCATAACAGTACATCAGAAGGGCTGTCTGTTCCTCTGTAAAGGTGTCCAATGACGGCACTAGCTTCTTCTTAAATGCATAAATGTAACAAAACTCTAAGAGAATAGCAGACAGCTTTTTTTGCAGTGCCCTGGGCCTTTCCTTCTCTCTCATTTGGAGGCCTCAATGATTCTGGCTTTTGTGTCACCTTCTGTTTTCTTTGTGAATGCCCAAGGGTATTGTGCTGTTTACCCACGGAGCCTTAATTAATTTGGACCACCGCACACATTCAGCACAGTGGCATTTGCTAACAAGGCACAAACGTCCCACTGCAACAATGCCAGTCCCGAGACCTCATGGAGTCCATCACACAGTAGCCTCGGTTACAGCCATGAATGAACCTGCCCTACTGACAGAGCAGCAGCTAATCACCCTAATGATTCAGAAATGACTGAAAATGAGATTGCAGCCATTCTTCCTAGTCAACAACACACGCAGGAAAAGGTCAACCCCTTAAAGGCTGGACACCTACAAAACCACTCACACGTGGCCTCACAACTCACAGCACACAGCCTTTTCAGATTAGGTTGGGCTGGTTTGATATATATAATCTGGTCAGAGTTCAGGAAAGACCAGATAGGTGTCTAGCAAGAGCCGTAAAAGGATGAGGACCTCTGCAACACACTGTCAAAGTCTGATGGACGTCACCTCTGATAAGGTAGGCAGAAGACCACCGATATGGTTGCATTGGAATGGCATGACGCCCATAGGCTAGGATGAGTGGATGTGTAACTGCTTACAAACTTGGTGAAACTATAACCAGATTCTTGTGAACCAATTTGTTCTTGCGAACCAATTTTAATTTTGCAAACAATAGGCTACACTTGTTCCTTTCCAAAACATAGGATACTTTTTGAAATTAAGCATTCATTTCCTTATCAATAACCTTAGTCAGACGTAGAGAAGTTCATAAGAAAGTGAAAACCCTAAACTTTCCTGACCATTCGCTTGTTTATTCTAATTAGTACAACTCCTCAGCGATTACAGCAGATACACTGAATGCAAACTTTGCAGCACTTTTCCACCTCTGTGCATATCTGTGTAGATATAGGCTATGTTTGGAAACGAGGGTCACTCGAGTATTTCAAGTGGACGTTTCCATAGAAACAATTACCAATGGGGAGGGTCTAATGTAAGCAATTATTTCCCAAAAGTCTGTCAACAAAATATACCACCATTGGGCTGACTAATTACAATGTTTTGTCCATTTTTAAAGCAAGTCAGAGATTTGTTACTGAAGAGGATATAGTACTGGCTCATATCACTCATAATTTCCAGACTCCAGAGATGCTGATTTATTTTTTTTCCATCCATACAGAAAGCTCAAATAATCTTCCTCCTCGTACTCCTCGTGCACCTAGCCTGCGATGCGGAGGGCACAACTCATTGCTGCACGCGGAAATCTCGACCGTGCAGCCTCTACGAGCTGCTGTGCCGACGGGGAGACAGTAACGGCACTGAGCAAGGTATGCGCAGGGGCGTAACTACCGGTAAGCAGGGAGGGCAGTTGCTTATTGGCCCGGGGCGGATTGGGCCCGCATTAGCAAGTTAAGAGTAAGTCACGACCGGGCCCTACTATCGCTAACATGTCGGAAGACCGGGCCCTTTCACTGTAATAACGTTTCTGCTCAATGATGTCCCTCTCCAAGAATCTCATCCAATAACAGAAGTACACATGATGTTGCCTGAGCTATCGAGGAAAACCGCCGTTTGAATGATTTGATTTGAATGGCGAACCAGTAGGAATGGGCAAACTCCATATGTCTTCATCAGAATTACATACATCAGCATTCTATAGGTCTCTATATATAGGCTGTACAAATTATATACACATGTTTGAAGTAATATTGAAAACATATTACAGTGATCCTTACATAAACAAGAACGATGCATTTTCTGTATTTTATTTTACATTGTGACTGGGAATTGTGGGATATGGTAGTGAACTGAACATGTGTATTACAGGAAGCCAAGGGTACATGCTAAAATAAACACTGAACTTGTGAGTTTCAGATAAGTTTGCACTGTTCTCGTGCTTTTCCTGACAATGACCGTGGTCTTTGCAGAGCGTACATTTTCCAAGCTGAAACGAATTAAAAGCTCGAAGGAACAGAGTCATCTTTCTGGACTCGCCATAACGTTAACGTTACTATCGATAGAGAATGCCCTTGCGCATCCACTGGATCTTAATGATTTGATCGTAAACTTTGCACAGATGTGCCAGGAAAAAGCCCAGAAGATGCAGCTATGATGTAACTGAGCATTTAAACTATTTAAATGACAAGGTGTTGACGTTTTTGTTTATTGGGTGTTTATTCGCTCCAAATAGTAGTGTATGCATTTGTTGAGGTGCGCCGTCACCAGTTTTTTTTTATTTGCGGTTTTGATCTGGGCTCCTTCTGTCAAATGTATCTTGCGGTAACGGCCTATTAGCACTAATTAGCACCTATGCGGTAGCTAGCCAGTTTTACTGGACATTGCGTTATCACGTGTTGTATAGGGGGCCCGCCTTGATAATCTTGCTTACGGGCCCGATGTTGGCTTGTTACGCCACTGGGTGTTCGATTTCCAGGTAACGCAGCTGCAGGGATTTTGACCCTTGGGAAACGGAAGACAGGTGAGCGTCGCCTTCAAAGTCGACTGCAACAACTCCTACATGGCTCGCGGAACCAGGCATCCGGAATATTGACCATGGGGAAACGAATAGCAAGCTCCGAAAACGAAGGAACTCTTCGGGAGATTCATGACACCGCCACAGCTGGATGGAAGCAACTTAGAATTTATGCTCAACCTACCAAGAATTATAACGTTGTAATGTGAAAACATAAAAGTGTAGTTTATGTCCTTAAATTGCTCAGACGAGTACATTTTTTAAGAATGCATTTAAATTGAACATAACCCGATTAACCGTGACGTTATGCTGTATAAATTTAAGTTGAGGTGACCCCGTCTCAATCATTTGTATGTTTATCTTATCGCCACTAGATGGCGTGTTTGTGTACATTTTCTGTTCATAAAGCATGCCGATTGTCACAATTACCAGGATACTTAAGCCCTTGAACGGACATAGCCTACTTGAATAAACCTTTCTTAACTGAAAATTGTTGTCTGTCTTATCAAATTTCAACTTTATGCTCTAAATGTATGAAATTAATCAAATCAGAACAATGGTTCAATGACAAAAAGGCTTCCCCAGATCTGCTGAAGGCCTATTCCATCAGCCACTTGAATGTTCTTGAATGTTATAGGCCATATAAAAATTATATATATGCAGTAAATTGCTTATAATATTGCTTATAATATAGTTATGCACATATAGGTAATTTGCTTATAGGCTAATATCAGGTACGTTGCAAAATATTTGCATATACATATGTATGAGGTTAATTGCTGTATTATGTAAAATTGATGTATAATAATACTAATAAGAAGACCTTGGGGGAAGACTTGAAGATGAGAACTTAGGGAAAGGGGGGCATTAAAAAAGAGAACAAAAACAATAGAGCAGACAATTATCTGTTTGTATAACATGACCTACTAAGTGAGAAACTGTGTGTGTGTGTGTGTGTGAGAGAGAGAGTGTGTGTGTGTGTGAGTGTGAAAGAGAGAGAGAGAGAGAGAGAGAAAGTGTGTTTGTGTGAGAGAGACTGTGTAGGTCTGTAGGGAATCAGAAGGGACAGGTGTGATTTAAAAGCAAATCAGATGGGGGATCAGTATTGCACTGAGAGCGCTGCTATAGAAAAGCCTAGAAACTTGAAGTGTCCAACCCCCCCCGCTCGCAGGAGGTGAACACCATCAATTGTGAACAAGTGCTAATTAGGAGAAAGGGGGAGGGGGAGGAGCCACTGAGAGGGAAGAAGGCAGTGAGCAAAGGTAGGCTGGACTGAGCAGGCACAACTTCATAGGAGGCAGAGACAGCGAGAAGACCAACCACAGAATACTAAGCACCAGTTTTGATTTGAGTACACTGAGTTCCTCTTACCATCAGGAGCGTAACAACTAAGAGACTATGGATGAACTGGTGTGTTAAGGAAGGCTGCCAATTGTGTCCACACTTGAAGTGAATATTCACCACTTGCTTTGAGGCGTGCTGGAGGGGAAGCTCTGAGCAGTGCAGAGGAGAGCGGAGGAGCGGAGAAGAGAGGTGTGAAACTCGAGACACACACAGAGGTGTTGCACTGTCCGAGAGCTGAGGCTCACTTCTTCTGTACACGAATCTGGTTTGGACAATGCCTACTTCCCAGCGTTTACAATGGAGCTAAAGCCTGACACCTCCAATGAACAGCCAACTGAATATAAAGAATAGCCAATTGAAGGTAATTATGATGATGATGATTTTATGATTGGTATTAGATAAATGCAACAAAGTTGAATGAGTGTGTGGATTTCCTCACTATACTTCAAGGATTTAATAGATGTCTTGGTTCAATGTCTGTGTTTGCCTTAAATCACACTCTGTCACTGTTCATTTGAAAAGAAGTGAAGGTTTTAAAGCAGTGCACGGTCTACCTCTGTTCATGTACCACTTTCTCTTTTAGTCCATAAATACTGAGTTTGATCACTCTCCTGTAATCTACCTGCCTGAAACGCTGCCATGTAGGCTAGTGTTATAGCTAAAAGCAGAGTTTGGTTTTCCAGAGCCATGTAGCATTACATCAGTTTACCTTAAACCTCCTATGTGTAAGTTTTATGTTTGTTGCGGATAGCAAGGATAGCAAGCCATATACAGTCTATGGCGGAAACGCGCAAGGCGGAATATTCAAAAAAATCAACCTGATTTCATGTATATAAAAATGGAAATTACCAAGTTTACCAGAACACTACAATTTATTGATGGAGGTAATTACTATTGGTTTAGATTCTATTTTTAAAATAAAAAATATTTTTTTAATAAAAGACGAAGATAAATAGAAGATAAATCCTACACATAGTGGCTTTAAAGTGTTGCAGCATGGAATGAGTGATGCCGTGTGCTTGGCTTTGTTCCATCATTATGTATTCTTTGCATTACTTTACATTATAGATTTTTCCAGCGTCCAAATTCTCCTTCTTTTTTTGCACTAAAGCAAGGAAAAGTGTGTGGTCACAGAAGCTGAACTCGCAAAGATGCCCGTCATGAAGGGCCTTCTGGCCCCACAGAACACCTTCCTGGATGCCATCGCTAAGCGCTTCGACGGCACCCGTGAGTATATTAGGGCTATTTTGCAACATCCATTATTATTATTTAATTAATATTATTAGTAGTACTATAGTATCCTCAGATGGCTGTAACATGTTTCACTGTAAGGGTAATTGTAGTACAATAAATACAACTCTTTTGTATTTGTAGTTGTAGTTAAGCTTATCACTACAATTAAAATGTGTAAAGCATGTCATGTAATGTTTTAATAATACTGCTTTGGATGAGTAAACATATTTTAGTATATTGTTCCGCAACAATATGCAGCTATTGTAATTGATTTTAAAGCAACACCAAAGAGTTTTTAAAACCTTAAAATAATTTTTTCAAAATCGTTTTGGTGGTCCATCAACTCATAACAGTATGAACGTTACCTTCTGCATCTGCTCTGGGGCCCTCTATCGGCTGTAATAGCACTAAACAAGTTCGCCCAGTCGGGTCCAGGTTCTGTAGTCCAAGTAAAAACTACAGTCGATTGGCTTTGCGGCCAGCCATAGGCGGAGAAAGCTCTGGTTGGAGTTGAGCCTACGTTGCTACTGGACTTATAAGTGATAATGGTATATCCGACAATATTTATGTTTTATCTATCAATTATACAACAAACAGTGCTAGTAGCTACAAACAGTGGATGAATTTTAAAGTGTTTGTGTTAGCTAAGGCGCTAACGTGGGTAATGCTAGGTACGTTTCCTATATAAGTTGTTTATAGCTTTAGCGCTTTTGAAAGCATGCCTTCATCCGTAAGTTGTGAACAGATTTATATGTGAGGCGGATATTTGATTGTGAAAGTCATGAATTTAGAAATGAAATGAAAATTGAAGACACATCCATGTTACGGTTGTAAGTGTAACGTTACCCAACACGGCAAGTAGCGTGAACACCAAGTAAGCCAACACGTTCACAGCCACCGCAGCTGCCGGTGTCCAGCGACACAGTCTGATGGGTTAGAAGCTATCTATTTGGCTTTCAAAACTACAGTTTTGCAGTCTGTTTAGCAAATCTTCATTTTTTTTCGTTGTGGTTTAGGGGGGATTATCACTCGAGACATCCTAGTGTAAACATATCTCTTGCTATTACGCTAGACCCTGACAACATGCACAGCAAGCGATGTCATATGTATATATATTTTTTTCTGTTTCAAAAGTCTAAATAAATCATACTTTTACAACAACGTACATACCTTGTCTGTAGACATGATTTCTAAAGCCGATGCTGATAAACAAATTGCGGTGACTGTATATACGTTGGCAAAAGTCAGTGGCATGCTAAATTATTTACGACAGCAGTAATTCCGGTTTTAACCTGTAGATGGTGCGATTTCGAAACTCTTTAGTGTTGCTTTAAAAGCAGGTTTATTGAATGTAGGCCTAGAATTGTCAACTGATAAAAAATATATTGGATTCTTCTTGAACAAAATAAAACCATAGGCATCAGTAAGATTTAAAAGATCAAAAAGCATGCTAATTGCAATAACATTTGATTGGCAGGAGGTTGCTGCCAGTCAGTCACCACATTCCTATTAGGCTTGGGGGAAGCGCAGCTGGGTCTTTTATTGACAGGGTGGTTGGCTAAATATAGGAAAGGTCACACAAGATAGGCTACCTGTCATTACCTGCACGTTTCCAGATCACACCCTGGCTCACGATGACCTATGGCTTCTTGTAACAGATGGGAAGGCGTTAGGTGTCAGGTCAGCCCACTCGGTTGCATTATGCCATGGATGTTACATTTCTATTATGCCATGGATGTTACATTTCTATTATTTTGTGTGTCTTTGAAGAGCTGCTCTGAAGGGTGAAGTATCTTATGAAGTATCTTTTTTTTCCTGATTTTTGACATATTCTTAACAGGTTCTTTAACAGGTTCTCTAACAAGATTGCATATTGCAAATACCCCATCAATGCTGTTATGTTAATACAAAACAACTTAGAATGACAGCATCAAACATGACATTAACATTAAAGGTATAGTCTACGATCTTTGGAGCATGCAGTTTTTTACATATTGAAATACTCTTCACACACCCATTGCAAGAAATTAATTAAAAGTTTTGACACAAAAATTAAAAGTTTTAGTGGCCTCTAGAGCGAACAATCCAGGAAAAACACTATCATACTGAACGGACCGTTCTTCTGGATTCTGACGCATCTATCAAACTGCAATCTGCTGCTTCCTCCCCCTCTGCGCGTACCCTTCTTCGTGAATGAATGGCGCATGCTCAGAAGCTTGGCAGGAAGCTAAACTAGAGCCAGCTTAGTTAGCACGAGCATTCTAAAACGTACAGTTAGCAACGCCGATTTAGTCGTTAGGAGAGGGAGTGCCCGGGGGGAGTAATCATTGTACACTGAGGGGAGGTATTTGGTTTGGGGGATGCTTTTTTCAAATCTGTCTCAGAGGCTCAAGTGATTTTCAGAAACGTAGACCCTAGCTTTAAGATTTAGTCATCATCAAAGTAAGTGAGCTGGTTAAGGTACTGGACAAAAGCAGTCAATTTACCACATGTATCAAGATAGCAAAGACTGTCTGAGGTCAATAATTAGTTGAGATGCTCACACACCTCAGGTCTTCTACCAAGGCAGGTTGAACTGGTCACAATGCTCCACTTTTATCGAGAGGCGTTTGACACGGGCTTCACACAATAATGATGTGGTTGCCTCAGTGCAAAACATTCAGGGTAGTGTAAAGTTGTCCTTTTAAAGAGAAATCTGATGTGAATTGCCTCATATTTCTGTATGTCATTAAGGAAAAATCAACCAATCCATATCCCTGTCATTTTAAGGAAAAAGCAATCAGCCCATATCCCTTTGTCATTTAAAGGAGAAATGAATCAATCAAGCCGGTGTGAAACAATCCCTATCCCAGTTTCAGTAGGTCACTGCCATAGTTTCAGAATTTGAGATGTGAATGTTCAATTAGTATGAGAATGAGTAGGTAAGAGATGTGTTGAGAATGACACCATTTGATTCAACAGGCCAAACAATAAAGTGGCTGCTAATGTTAAGTTAAAAAAAGGTCACAGTGAAAAAGAAAATGAGTTACTGCGCTCCACTGAGTAAGTGTTAGTGACTGGTCCAAATGTTCATGTTCTTTTCTAAAAACCATTCTGTGACCGGGCCATAGATTGATTCGCACCAGATTTCACCTTCACTATTTTGGCTCAAAGTGTTAATGCTGTTATGATTTTCTCCATGATCCTATGCCCAGCCGTTAGCTTTAGCTGCCTTTTTACAAATTCAGTTGTTCACGTTGCACCAAATTCATTCTCATACATACAGACCGCAGCATGGAAACAGGTGTATGGGCTGACTGGCTCTAGAATGAACAATATAACGGTGAATTTCAGACATCTGTATTTTAATCTGATCATGATACAGTAGTTGTTCAATCCCAAAATTGCCATATTTTATGGAACCACTGTGGGGGGGGACATGAATTGAAGGACTAAAGTTAGAATCCCAATGCAACACAGCACCTTACAAGCTTCTGTTATACTGTTATACTTTATTCTTTCCTTCTTTCATCCTAACTTCTAACATCTAAACATGTCGCCATGGCAACACTGTTGATGAATATCACACCAATTACCTCACCTGTTTCTAATCATAGTGTACACAGCTGTCAGTTTTTTTGATACTGGGTGACTTTATATTTATTTGTTTCTTATTTGAAACTAGGCAGCATTTCATAGTGTTTTAGGTTCATTTTTGCTATTTTTTTTACACTTATGTACGATACTTTTTTACAATATTTTTTTTTCCAAATTTGTTTTACCAACACATCTGACCACCCCAGTTGACATTTATTACAAAAGGCAAAACAACAACCACATTTCTAACATGCATCCATAGTAGGAGAAATATCAGTGATGGCTGTAGCATTGCACCTCTTTTCCATCTCCCCTTTATATCATCGCCGTGTGCACCATATCTGTCCAGACCCTGACTACATTAGAGCTCAATAGTCCCTAAATGGAGAGCGCTATTGGTTGGGAGAGACCGCCTAATGGGTTTCTGTTTGGTAACATCACAAATACATGCTGCTTAAAAATGGACGGATGGAGGAGTACATGACTGTGTGTTGGCGTGACTGGATGGTACACAAATGCTTCAGAGTGTGTGTACACCCCTATGTGTTGTTTGTACTTTGTGTCTGTTGCTTGTTGCTTCCGTGTGTGTGTGTGTGTGTGTCTATTTATTTGTGTTCTCAACACCACTTTCTTTTTTGTTTCGTCTTTTAATTTCTTCTTAACATAAGGAGTCTGGAGTGAGAGGAGAGAGGAGAGGCAGTCAGCAAACACATCCACACCCAACAGGGTTAGATATATTTAGGATAGGTAAGGGCTACTTCATAGGTACAAACACATTTTTTGAGACATGTATACAATATAGCCATTAGACATACATTTACAGCCGACATATTTTATTTTGTAGAGAGTATGTGTAAGCTATGTTCTATACACAGCACAACTATATCTACAATATATAACTTGAAGTTAAGAAAAATAATTCATTTTATTTGTTAAAAAAATACAATTGTCTTAGTTTCACAAATTAAACTTTAACTTTTTTTAAACCTGCTAACACTGCAGTTAGGGAGATAGATAAATGATTTGAATTGAAAGGTGGAATGAAATCCTCAATGCCAAACAAATATACCTAAAAGTAAAATCAGATCTCTTAATTTAGCGAAACACTGTTATTTAAGGTTTTCTGGTGCATACGAATTAGTCACCAAAAGAGTCTTTCTCAAATCCACAGTGGACACACACATATTCACCCACTCTTCCTCCGCACAATTATAATCTTCAGGGCTAACAACGCTAACACAGACACTGGCCCAAATACACTGATGGAGATTGCAGTGTACAGTCTTAAGAGATGCTGCCCTTATGTAACTACCCCTTTAAATTTCAAAAAATGATACTTTTATTTATTTGGATTAAGTCAATCTCACAAAGGTGAGATTATAAAATGAGATGATATTCCTGTAATTGGGGGATATGTGCCATCTTCAATGGGAAAGAGGTTAGGTTTTTGTTAGGTTGCACAGATCATTGAAGCAGGAAGAAAGGCCTACGTAGTTGAAATGTGGCCACATTAGTTATCTATCTTTGGTCTTTTTTACCACTAATATCAAATTTATTCCAAACCTTATTGTGAAATGTTTAGACAGGAAGGAGATGGATATGGATATGGCTTCCATTCAGCACACACACATACACACACACACACACACGCATGGCCATAATGAGCCAGTGTTTATAATTCTTTAAAGGGGGGGGGGGGGCAGAAGGAGTGGGAGAGAGAACATCCAAATAGGGACTAGCAATGAAAGCGTAGGAGGAACAGGCTGAGAGAAAAATGCCACAGGGAGATGAAATGTGTGGTTAAGAAGAAAAGAATGACACTGAATGAAAATGAGGGAAACTGCACATCTTGACCTTGTGTTCCATAGACGATGCTTCTTCATTAGCTTCAGAATGCCTTAGCCAGACAGAAAGGTAATTAACCCAGGGGAGAACCTTGAATGCCAAGCACAACACACCAGCACTGTGTGCTAGCTACCACAATGACAACAGCCTGCTACTAGATCAACCAATTATTCAGTGGCAGAGAGGTCCACTGCATATTGCACTGACAACTGACTGTCAGAAAAATAAGCTAAGTTAATCCACACTCATCGTTTTAACAGGGAAATGGTCATATGTGTCAAGTTTACCTAAAGCCAGATAGGCCTACACATCAAAATCTGTGTGCAGTTTCAGTCTGTGTTCATTTATGTCTTATTAAACTGTGTTCATGTTAATAGATGTGTTCTGTGCAGAACTAGAAAAATGGCCTATAGTGAGTAGGCTTAATAAAGTCTTACTTCACCACAATTACATTTTTCGAACAATGTCAAAAGTCCTTGTGGTCAACTTCTACTACGTAAAGTTGCAGTCTTTAAACATCATTAAAAATAAGAAAAGATAAATATAGTGGGTTAATAAAGCGATACAAACTGTAAACAGAGATACGCGCACTACAGGCTACATAATCGGCTATGGGCATTTCAAGACGGAGCTTGTAGTTGAAGCACATCGAAGCAACCGCGGCCCAGATATCTATGGATATACATGCAACCTGATGCGAATTCACACACGCGAACTCGCCGCTTACGCGCAAATACGCCATATGCTGTGTGAATCAGGCCTAAGTAGTTACTAAAACTTATAGGTCTTGATTTCTTTTGTTTACCAAATATTTGCTGGCACAAAGCTGGCAGTTTAGAAGAACTGAACATAAATGATGAATATCTACTCACGCTTGAATTTTAATATGTGTCTCTGTTCTGTATTGATTCTCTGGGGATTGCAGACAGCAACTTCCTGTTGGGAAACGCTCAGGGTTGCCGTGGATACCCCATAGTATACTGCTCAGATGGCTTTTGTGAGCTCACGGGGTTTGGGCGGACAGAGGTGATGCAGAAGACGTGCAGATGCCACTTCCTGTATGGTCCAGACACCAGTGAACGAGTCACCCAGCAGCTGGAAAAGATCCTGGAAGGCCAGCGGGAGTACCAGACAGAGGTCCGCCTCTACAGGAAGACAGGTGACTGGAGCCGAATACTGTACCTGCCAATACAATTTAGTCTGACTAGCACTCTGTTTTATAAGTGGTATGTATTGAACTGGGGTGTATTGAATATCATATGTGTCTGTGGGTAAACAGCATGACATATTTATTCCAGGTTCACAATAAAGCGCACTACCGGTATGCCATTTGGACATTTACTTCCTTCTTGGAAATTTATTATTTTTTGAAGGGCAACATGACCGCAACGCGTAGGCCCTACTACTTGCCATGTACCATTAAAGGCATTTTAAACATTTAAACATTTTTATCAAATCTCAGAGTGCCTCTGCATGTTTTTTTTTTTCTTTCCTTTGGATACTGAGATCACCCGTAGCAGAAGAGCACCAGAGTGAAACAAACAGAAGTCTCTTAGTTGAGCGCTCTGTGCCCCTCTCTTTTTTCGTATTCGTTTTTGCATTTGATAAGGAAAACTACCAGCCAGAAGAGTCATGTTGTGCGTCTGGAGATATAAATAATTTGTACTGCACTGATATCACTGGTGGTCAGAGATAATAGGCCTATTGATAGATATTGTCAATGCCAAAGTGAGTTTGTGGTGCATGTGCCCAGCACGGGCGTAAAATAATATTCGAACCCTCATTAAGCTTAGTCATTCTGTGCCAAGCTGAAGCACAGCACATAGTGGCAGCCAGAAATGTCCATATGTGTGTTAGGCTGGAGAGAGCTACCTCCCAAATTAAAGCTGATTCCCCTTGTGGGACTAATATGTGGGTGATGGTCTTACTCTCTTAGCGCAAGTGCCACTTTAAGCGAAAGGATTGTTACTTTCAGGTTGTTAAATGGTATGCAGCTAAGTGTGTTTGATATTTGGAGCATCTCCTAAAAGTCTTTTTTTTTTGCCGTTAGGGAGTGCATTCTGGTGTCTTTTGGACATAGTGCCCATAAAGAATGAGAATGGAGAAGTCGTTCTCTTCCTCTTCTCCTTCAAGGACATCAGTGACTCATACGGCAAGAGTCATATCAGCAGCCATAGGGATGGTGAGCAGACACAATAACACAATCCATGCAGAACTATCTATCTACATGTATCTACCTATCTATCTATCTTGATCTGTCTATCAGCTATATCTAACTGCCTACCTAATAAGCTATTATTATTTTTCAGCTGGTTTAACTGAGGACGAGAGTCAGAGCACAAAGGCTGGCAGCTCACCCCTCAGTCGAGCTCGTGAACGTGGGCGGACCGCCCTGTATCATCTCACCAGCCAGTTCACCAGCCGGAACAAAGGAAAGCTGGCAAATGTGAGCTAATGTTTAAATGTTTAAAACGCTAATGTTTAAAAACACCTGTGTCTCGGTTCTTCTGAAACAAAATGTATATGTTTAGCCAAGAAAATGTAACTCTAGGCAGGTAACTGGCGCTCACTCTAGCTGGTAAGTATATTTGTCATTTCCCTGAGGCTTAATTAACAGATATCAATCAGAATACCCCTGCATACACTGGTGATAGACCCATAGTCTGACCAATCCCTTAACATTTGCTTTTAGGTTGGTTACAAAACTCAGGCTGAGTGGACATATGGCCACAGTGAGCTTCGTAGCAGATCAGGACACAAAATAAATAGTGTAGTGTAACAGGGCTTCACACGGCCTAATGGCAAATTTCTCCTATTTCAATGAGAAAAGTTATAACACATTATTACTACTAAAACTTTAAAAACTTTAAAATAGTCTACTTGTAGACTAGCATGGCCAGCATGATGCCTCCGTTTCCTCTAATCACTACTACATCCCGAAACTGACATTGTACTGTGGCTTAGACTTTGATGTCCCTATTTTTTTCACCTCCAATCAGCAGAGATTGACAGCAGATCCAAAAGTTTGAAAGTTCTCAGAAAGTATCTACCTGCTAGGAAATAAGATCCTTGTGAAAGGGATAATAATGGAAGGGTTTTATAACTCCTGCGGACAAAGCTCAACATTTGACAGTTTAATTGAATGACTTGGTCCAGTGGCTGCAGGAAACATGACAGAGTTAAGTGGCCAGATGCCCCCGCTGGTTTAGACACTGGCAGGTGTTACTGCAGGATCACGCTGTTTTAGGGCTGATTTAACCCAGTGTCTGGGTTGAGCCAATTTGTGCTGTGTGGGTGAAGGCAAAGAGCCTGTGCCATCACAAACAAATCTTTGTGTATCTCTGGGTGTATTTGCTTACTAATTAACACTGCAGAGCATTAGCCAATGAACGAAACAGAACGGAAGACCTTATTTGTGGCGATTAGTAGGTAGAATTAGCTACTGGCATTCACTGATACACAGTAACCTACATGCTGAAGATACAGAAGTAAATCAATTGTAGCCTGAAATATAGGTTATGGTTCCATTTAGGGGTATAGAACCAAACCCTGGGCCCTATGCACAAGCTGTTCCCATGCCATTTCTATTATAATTTAAAGAAAAATAAAACTCCGGACTCCTTCTCCTTTTCCCTCAACTACGACACCCATAACATTGCAACTGGAGACGCATGCTTGTACATTAAAACCATCCTTGAAATGGCATTGTTTTCAGTTGTCAAGATTGTCTTTCAGGACAGAGTTTTACTTAGCAGAAAATCCTCCCAGTGAGCTACCATAAGGATGCAGGAACAGGCTGGAGGAATACTTTAATTGATTCTATCTAGGTCTTCTTCTCAGTGGGTTTTTGAAAGGTCGTGTGCTTAAAATGCCTTTTAACAAGGATCTTCAGTGGTGCTTTTGATGATGGCTGCAGTAGCCTGAGACACCTACGTTGCGCAGATTGGTTATCTTCCCCTTCTTTCTAGCAGTGGTTGCAAGCGGTTGCCATTGGTAACATATGCTGCAGAGGCTGTTATAACGTGGTTATTTGCACTTCTCGTGCAGAGATGTTGCTGGATATATCAGTTACCTGATATAAATAGATAATACATCCATATGAAGAACTGTTTTCCAAAACACTAGATTTCCAGTCAAAAATATGTAAGAATTATGTATGTTATTGTGCCCCTTAGTTAATATAAGTAAATATTAGTTTTGTTTTTTAAATTTGGCGACTGCGACTTGAAAATCAAATCGGTGAAAAACAGTTATAAACATTGAATTTAAATAGCTTTTATAGCATTTTAGAGAAGTGCTCCTACATGGATTTATATATTCCCTCCATCTTGCTGTGGCTGCACTAACTGTTCCTATCGAGCCCCTTCTGTTAGGAAGCACATTTATAGAAGGCAGGCTAGGAATGAGAAAAGTCAAGGGCCTTAGTGATACAGTATCTCTGAGTATGAGAGTAAATACTCTACATGAGTGAACGTATGTGTATGTCAAGGAATCAATATGAAAGTAAATGAGGGGCCATGGGAGTTGTTTGTGTATGCTGCACAAACAGGCCAATGCGAAATACTTTAACATCAGTTGATTGTTAATAGCCTAAGCACAACCACAGTCATGCACACATAGGTTGTGTAAATTAGTGCCATTGTCTGTGCATGTGCCATTGGTTGCATTTAGTTTTATTTCCTCTCTTTTGTGCAGAACGTGTTCCGTGGACCATCTCTTCCGGAGTACAAGGTGGCCTCAGTGCAGAAGTCACGTTTTATTCTACTGCACTATAGCCTGAGCAAGGCATTGTGGGACTGGCTCATCCTCTTTGCAACCTTCTATGTGGCCGTGACAGTACCCTACAATGTGTGTTTCTCCACCCCTGAAGACAGTGACCATGGCAACGATGACTGTGATTCCACTTCTCGGAGCACCATAGTCAGCGACATTGCAGTGGAGATGCTCTTCATACTAGGTGATTATGTGGAAGTGTGTGGGTGTGTGGGTGTGTGTTTGTGTGTGTGTGATGAGAGAGAAGGGAAGAGGAAAGCAAGGAAAGAAAGAGGAAGGAGAGAAAAATAGGAAGAAAGAAGGAGAGAAAACACTTAAATCGGTAAAAGGTGAGA
The DNA here is from genome assembly GCA_017657215.1 of Limnothrissa miodon. Lineage (NCBI taxonomy): Eukaryota > Metazoa > Chordata > Actinopteri > Clupeiformes > Clupeidae > Limnothrissa > Limnothrissa miodon. The sequence continues at coordinate 22,750 of JAGFZM010002256.1, forward strand.
GCTAGTGGTACACTGGGATTTAATTCAGCTCTCTCTATTTCTTTCCTCCACTCGTTCCCCTTGCTTGCTGGTTAAATGTGTGACCTACAGGAGAGAGGTGTAACTTCTTTCAGCTGTGGAGGTGCCAATCGCACCAGTGTTTTTTAAACTTAGCTACGCAGCTGTCAGACAGAAGAGCTGAACCTTCTATTACAAGTCCCCACTTTTATTCTGGAATAAGCTCAAATAAGAACAGTTGAATAAGAAGAAAATAAGAAAAATATCATCCTTATCAAATAAAAGAAATGCAAGTGTGACATTCATTATATCTATAATACCTAAGATTCATTACATATTTGGTGCCAGTAGCTAGGTTTAGCTGGTCAAATCATTCAAATTATTCTAAATCTATCCTGGTCCGATTTAAGATGTCAGCACCAGCATGCCCAGCCTCTCAAACTCATTGCTGGAATATGTAGTACTAGCAGCTGTAAGTTAGCTGGATGTCCATATACATAAGAACACAATAGGATACGAACATAGAATAAACATTCATGCAACCCATCTTCTAAAAAATATAAATTGATTTTCCGTAGCTGTTAAGTCACCCATGAGTATTGCTAAAGAAAATGATTTGTGGATGGATTCTTTCTACACTAGACTACAGACAATCATCCCTATACAGACATTCCAGACATTAGTTGAAGGCACACCAGGAAACATTTGATGCTGTTTTTACGTTAATAGACCGGTTCTATAGTCACTCCAATGTTCAAATGGATCATTACAAGGTGAATGGCAGCTCTCAGAAATCCCTACCTCTACAAGCATAGTTACAGGAACAAGGCTCAGGAATGAGGGTGAAAACTAAACTGGAAGACAAAAAAAAAAAAAATGCTTTTATTATCATGTCAGTCAACATAAGTTTTGCTAGTTCCTATTCTTTGGATTGGTGAGAATGTCCAATGTTCTTGGTATTTTTTTAAACCGTCCCCTTTACTTGCCTGGTACCTCTTTAGGGTTAATTGTGGAAGTGGTGGATCAATAACCCTTCTTAATTGAAGTGGATCAATAACCCTCTTCTTGATTGATTGAGTGCCTAGCTAATGCTCCGTAGAACATGAAAAAAAACACTGAAAACCAATTGAAATGGTCAGTTAAGCTTAAAATGGCAGTTAATATTGAGTTGTGAGACTTAGTCAATTGGCTGTCTCTCAGGTCCTCTGTCTTGATGAGTGCCAGGCTGACTGTGTTGCTCCCCTACCTACACAGACATTGTGCTGAACTTTCGCACCACCTATGTGAGTCAGTCGGGTCAGGTGGTGTATGACGCCCACTCCATTTGCCTACACTATTTGGCCACCTGGTTCATCCTAGACCTCATTGCTGCCCTGCCGTTTGACCTGCTCTATGCCCTCAACATCACTGTTGTAAGTCTTGATTTTCTTCTTGTGACTGGGTGTTTGATGGTGGTGTATGAGAAAGTATGAGATGTATACGTCAAAGAAAGGTGTAAAGATGTAACTGAATTGGAAGAAAAAATAGGAAAGGAAAAAAGGTTTGAATCACTAGCTACCGTATAACAATGGATTTGTTTAAAAAACATATTACTGATTCTAAAAAAGACAATCAGATATAAAGTCAAACTCAGCCTTGATTTTTGCTGTATGTTCAAAATGAAATATATATATAATTTCAATTTAATGCTACTGATTTTGGCTAAAAAATGTAGTCTATCCCATAACCTTCATTCCAACTGCAAGGCAGCCAGCCACTAACTCAACGTCTGATTACACAGGGAACAGAGATCCTGATCCCATGGACTAATGCCCATTTATTTACCTTTTCTTACCTTTAGGCTAATACTCCCACTACGGTAGTATGTCAGTGTATCAAGTAGCCTAAAATCCTTGAAGAACAGCCTTGAAAACACAGTGGGTGTACAGAGTTTGTCATATACAGTGCACTGTTTAAACTCATTTATCTTAAACTTAACTTTCTTATTTAAGACTCTCTCTCTCGTTTTCATATTAGAGACTCATATATTGCTATGATTCAAAGTATCAGGCCATGTCGGGCCTTTTTAGCTTTTTTCAAAAGAGCTTTTCATTTTGAGCCAAATTGTGTTTCTGAAAACAGCACTCATTTGCCCCCGTGTTTGTGTTGTTGTGTGCACGTGCATGTGTGTGTGTGTGTGTGTGTGCGTGTATGCATGCTCACATTTGTGCACAATGCAGACGTCTCTGGTGCACCTGCTAAAGACGGTGCGTCTGCTCCGCTTGCTGCGTCTGCTCCAGAAGCTGGACCGCTACTCCCAGTACAGCTCTGTGGTGCTCACTCTGCTCATGTGCGTCTTCGCCCTGCTGGCCCACTGGCTAGCCTGCGCCTGGTACGTCATCGGCTATAAACAGCTAGAGAGCAAGGACAAGCTTACCTGGGACATAGGTATGTTTGTAACACACCTGTGTGTGTGTGTGTGGGGGGGGGTGCATAACTCACAGTCTGCTTATGCATGACTACCCCTGTTTAGACTTCACAGGAATAACTTATAACCCCCCCCCCCCCAACACACACACACACACATACACACACACACATACACACTAATGCAAAAGATACACACAACATGATGTTGTATTTGTGCTGTCCTAGGTTGGCTGCAGGAGCTGGGGAAGCGGCTGGAGAGCCCATACACCAACGGCACTATGGGGGGTCCCTCCATGCAAAGCGCCTACATCGCCTCACTCTATTTCACTCTGAGCAGTCTGACCAGCGTGGGCTTTGGCAACGTGTGTGCCAACACAGACGCCGAAAAGATCTTCTCTATTTGCACCATGTTGATTGGGGGTGAGTCTAACAGTTTTACACCCACCCACACACACACACACTTATACAACACAAGCATATATTATCCAGTCCACTCCATTGAACTTAAATTCAACTAAAAACCCATGCAAATTTTATTAAAAATTGGAAGATATACATACATACATACATACATACATACATACATACATACATAATATATAAAAAATACTTATATAAAATATATAAAATATATAAAATATAAATAAATATATAAAATATATATAAATATATAAAAAATACTAAAGCTTTTAGAATTAAAAGACAGGGTATTGTTTTTAAAGTGAAAAACTGATGAGTAAAATGTATATTTATGCCATACTAGGCAACTGTATAAATATGTATATATAAATAATAATATATTAGGCATATAGGCAACTTATCTAAAGTTTCTTCAGTTTAGTACATCTCAGAATTATGTATTGCTGCCTCTATATGAGTAGCAAGACACAACACTGAAGAAACTTGAACAGAGGTTAAGTTGCCTAGTAATTTATATAAATTATTTTGTAGTTGCCTAGTAACTTATCTAAATATTATTTATGGGTCTGTTATTTATTGCCTTGCAGTATTTGGAATATAATATGTATATATCTCTCCTCCTGGCAGCCCTGATGCATGCTGTGGTGTTTGGGAACGTGACGGCTATAATCCAGCGCATGTATTCCCGTCGTTCCCAGTACCACACGCGCATGAAGGATCTGAAGGACTTCATCCGAGTCCACCGGCTGCCTCAGCAGCTCAAGCAGCGCATGCTGGAGTACTTTCAGGCCACCTGGTCCGTCAACAACGGAATCAATGCAAACGAGGTAAAAAAAAAAAAGACGAACCCCTCACTTATGATTCGTTCATTTAACCTCCTCCTCTGGAAACAACGATTGCTTTCATTTATGGGTAAGAAAGCTGACCATCAGCTGATAGGTATAGTACTTGGCATTAGATGGACGTTTGGGAAGGGAGGTATTGGATGGATATGGAATAATCAGTGTGTCATGCATGCTCTTTCCTTGCAACTGCATTATTAAAACACACTCCTGACTGCTATTGAGAACATCCTCAGCACATCCCATTATGATTATAAAAATATATCTTGAAAATGAGCTATGCCCTTGTGAGTTTCACCGCACACAGTTTAAATCCATAGTGCAGGATTCACAAGGTCTTGTGAATAAATACATGTTACAGAACGGGCCACATAAAGAATAATGTATGCATGACTGAAGCAAATACACCCACTTCTGTTTTTTCCTGTGTGGCACACAAAAGTAATGTGTGGGGGTGATCTCTGGCCTTGCTACCGCTCATGTAGGAGCTGTGTAGGCATGAATAAGCCCGAAATAAAAATTGAAGCCTATGTCATGTCCACCTTTTCCAGAAAATTACTAGTGTCCCCATTCTGAGTGAATAAAGCCTTTGTTTGTGATGATACTGATGATGCCGCTGGCCCATTTGGCCCAGTAAAGAAGCTGCAGATAATTAGTGGTTCAGCAGAAATGAAGCCACAGAGGGCAGAATCACTCACTCACACCCCCCATTTAACACCCACTACATTTATGCACTGAGAAAAAAAAAACACACACAGTCACGATCAAACACACACATCAAACTACACACACACAAACACACACCCACAGACACAAACTCAACAGACGGTTCACAGGACTTCTCTGAATATAACACCGCCTAATAAGTTGTTGGCACAGTGTTTTTGTGTAAACATGCAGTGCCATGTGATTTAACTGAGCTTTCATTGGATCGCTGCAACGTGTTGAAGACCTTTCAAAAAGGAGCAGCGCAGTCTTGTGAAATTATGAGTCAGGTTCGAGTTTCGAGTCGTTTGCATGGTTTCACAACCTTTGTTGACTGTTCGTCCGAGGTCGAGAGAGTTCGTCTGAGAGCGTTTTTTTTTTTTTTTTTTTGTGATTGTGATTCTTGCAGCTGCTGCATGACTTCCCTGACGAGCTGCGCGCAGACATCGCCATGCACCTGAACAAGGACATCCTGCAGCTGCCGCTCTTCTCCTCCGCCAGCAGGGGGTGCCTTCGCTCCCTCTCCCTCCACATAAAGACGTCCTTCTGTGCCCCGGGAGAGTACCTCATTCGCCATGGCGACGCGCTCCACGCCCAGCACTTTGTCTGCTCAGGCTCGCTGGAGGTCCTGAGGGACGGCATGGTGCTCGCCATATTAGGTCAGTGCAAGGACAGGGAAGATTGGGGATTGATTGAGGATTGATTGGTGCCCTTGTACGTCTTTATGAGGGTAGACAATAAAGTCACGGCCACGGTAGCCAGTCTGAGGACACTTTTTTCGACATAATTGTGAAATTGCAATAAGTAATTGGAATATAGGAGTGAACTATTTGAGGCCAGTCTTTTAGGACAGAACCCACATGAGAATCTCAGAATGTCTCTGTACTTCCTCATGTACCCTGGGGGGTTTCATCAGCGATGTGAACTCATTGAGTTTCCACTGCCAGGCTCCATTTGACTATTCACAAAAAGAATCAGGGCTCTGATCTATTGCTAACTTTACCGCAGGTAAGGGAGACCTAATTGGCGCAGACATCCCTGGGCAGGACCAGGTGATCAAAGCGAACGCTGACGTGAAGGCCCTCACCTATTGCGACCTACAGTACATCAGCATCCGGGCTCTGCAGGAGGTGCTGGAGCTGTACCCCGAGTACGGCCACCGGTTCACCGCAGACATCCACCACAACCTGACGTACAACCTGAGAGAGGTAAACACACTGGCTGGGTGGGGTGGGGGTGGGGGGCTCTGGGGGCTCCTTGACCAAAATATTTCTTAAGAGTACATGGGCCGCATCTCATTTTGCCCACACACACGTGCACTCTCAAACAGTACATATGTACACACACACACACACACACACACACACACACACACACACAATCACCTCCCGGTGCTAAATTGCTTTTTTGATTTTCATTTGTAGGGTATGACGAGATTCTCTCACTCTCCTCTACTTTCACAGGTACCAGGCACTTCATTAAACCATCATTATAACCACAAAAGACAGACACACACACACACACACACACACACACAGCCAGTTTGGTTTGGTGTCACCGAATGATTGTGTTTGCATTTAGTGTGTTTTGTGCTGGCCTTGCTTTCTTCCCAATGTCCGAACCACTGAGAAAGAACAGCTTATGTAACGTGCTGCGTGTGGTTCTGGGAAGGAGGGCTGGGAAGGAGGGCTGGGAACAGCGCGTCTCTGCACCCCGAGTGAGCACACAGCCAATCTGGACAGAGAAAAATGAAAATTAGTATTCACACTGACCCCTCAGTCACTCACAGACAACATTATCAGGACAACAGCCCACAAGCAACTGGGCCACCTGCCCCCCACACTCAGGCCCCGTAAATCTACACTTGATCTGGTAAATCTACACTTGATGTGTTGCCCTTTCACTGTCATGGGAGTCAGATTAAATATTTGTGTGTGTGTGTGTGTGTGTGTGTGTGTGTGTGTGTGTATGAGTGAGAGAGAATCTTCATCTGTCTGTGGGTTCTGAAGGACATCAGTGACTCCAGACAATATCACAGACTCATGTTGACTCGTGGGCTTATTCTTTTCTCTCCTCACTACACAAGCAAACGTTTCTGCTCAGCAACATCACAATCCTGTCTTCTGTTCTCACAGGAGCGTGCAGACTCAAAGCTGCCCTTCATCATTAAGTCTGAGGAAGAGGAGGACTTCGACAAGGACGTTGGTTTCCCCTCTTCCTCCCCTGGCAGGCCCCTGCACTCTAGCCTAGGAAGCCCCTGCCGCCAGTCCTCCCTGACCGCCATGTTGGGAGAGGAGTTACGCCACATCAGCATGCTGCGCCTCTGCCGCTCGCCCGCTCAGGGCTTCCGTGGCCGTAGCCCCTCCCCACAGCCGGCCAGAGAGGAGCTGTACCCCAGCCGTGGGCCCAGCCCAACCCCTGAGAGCGGCTCGTGCCATCGGCCAGCCAAACTGCTCATCCCCTCCCTCACCTGTGTGAGCCCACTGGACCTGAGCCCCAGGTGTGATACTGACACGAAACAAAATAAATCAGGAAGAAAGAAACCATAAAAAACATAGAAAGACATGTTTTTCATAAATTATTCAGAATATTTGTTAAAAAATATTGTTCTTTGTGTCATAGGTCATATTTAACTTCCCTTGTGTTCATGTAGTAACTTATATTATCCTAAAGACTACAGGGAGTTTAAAGTTCATAGTGCTGTATGTCTACACAGTTTCATACCTAGAGCTGAATTTCTGTTTACAGTACGTCCTATATGGACACGCACTGTGTTCACTGCTGCCTTTGCTCCCCAAACAGAGTTGTGGATGGCATTGAAGATAATGGGAGAGCTTTTCACTTTAATGTGGAGCAGTCTGTAGGCACGGCCAGCACAGGGGTCAAAGGTAAGAAAGGCGGTCTAATAAGGATTGTGCACATCTGCTGTATTATAATGCTAAAATATATATCCACATGTACATGTAATGGCTAGCTGAGAATTTGTTTACTCTTTCTGCTGATGATGGACATAATGTCAGACCTGTTAACCTGTCAACTCACTCCAACCCCTGTCCCAGACCCTTGCCAAGTGAGTGCCAACCTGCTTCTGGAAACGGAGGATGTGCAGCAGAGTATCAACCAACTCAACAAAGAGGTAGTTGTTCCTGAAGCCTTGGATCAAGTAGATCCACCTAGACACAAAATTGTTTCATGTTTACCTGTTGATAACGTCATGACTAATCCTTTTGGTTCCAGATGAGTCATATGAATCAGGAGGTGTCCAACCTGACCAAGGAACTCCATGAGATGATGCACTTCCTCCAGACCCATGTTGCCCCGCTGCGCTTCCACTCCTCCCTGTCCTCCTTCCCTTCCTTTGGGCTGCAGGTGATGCCCACTGCCTCAGTGAGTGGCACCATGGCTGCCACCGCTCCTGACTGGCATCCCCGTATGTCGGTTAACGTGCCCACTGGCTCCACATGCGTCCACCCCGAATCCTTGACTAGGGAGACTCTGGTCCACAGTCGCATGTGGGGCTGCGGTGGAGCTGCTGCCCAGGTCAGGGCTTCCGTGGTGGGCCAGGAGGGGGAGACGGACAGCCAGCATCCTACCAACAGCCCGCAGTCCCCTTGCCACCACTCCTCCTGCTGCGCTGACTGGGACAAGGCTGCAGAGCCTCAGCAGAGTCCCTTTCAGACCTCCAGGACCACACCAAACTCCCCTTACATGAGCCAGCAAAACGCTCGGCCAGCACCAACCCTACTAGGCATTAGACTTTGCAGCTCTGGACTGATGCAGCCGAACGGCTTCGGGGGCTCTATGGGAACCCCAAGCACCACGCACTCTAACTGCTCCCATGGCAACCTCAGTCAGTCCCATCCTTCCCTCAATTTGCCCGTGACCTCTGAACTTTCGAGAACTCACTCGGGAATCCCTCCGCCCATCCACACTTCCCTCACCCCAGTGGGGCAGTCTCAGCTCCATACTGTCATCAGTCCCCTAATGCACACTGGGAGCTGTAGTCCTGGCTCCAACCTGGAGCTGCTGCTGGGCCATGGACACCCAGTTGGGTCCCGACAAAACAACCTTGTGGGTTCTAGCCCAGTGCACACACATGAATCCCCGCCGTCCCCCACAGCGGAACCCCTGACAACAGAGAACAAAGCTGCAGCTGGGATGTAAGGGTGGTTCTGCTCTCCAGACAAAATTAATGAAACCTTGAAAATATGAAGACATTATTTAAGACTGCAGAATAACATGAACTAGGTATATTGGCCTGTAAATGTTCTGGGTTCTCTCCCTAAGACAAAACGCGGATGTAAACCCAGCCATTACATACAGTTTATTAGACAGCATGCTTATGATACAAATATAGCCGCTTTCTGAGCCTAGTTTTGCCAACACCTAACCATGTCAGTGACACGTCTCAGTTTATTGATTCTTTGCCTGTGCAAATGTCTCAGCATTGCTTAGGCTCTCCAGTGTAGGCACTGTGCATGGAGCATGTTTTGTTGTCTGTCTCTGAGCTAAAGGTCCAAGATGAAATGCTGATAGTGTTGATCAGTGAGCCCTGCCCAAAAAAGGCAGCTTTGCCCTAAAAAAGACAGCCACACTGGACAACGTCCACCAATAACATAAAATGTTAAACATTAAATATAGCAAATAAAGATTATAGCAACATACAAAAACACATCAGTAGGCATCAGTATACTATGCCGTATCACCTCATTGACATACATTATTGCAAATCTGTTCTATTAGACTGTGTGCTCAATAAACACAGTTAACATTTGGAGCAAAATGCACAGCCACCAGTTGTTTTACCCATTCACCCATTGTTTACATAAAAAGATATTTAGTTTTTTTTTCTGAATAGACAAAATTAAGCAACATTTCTGTTGTTTTGAGTTTTGATTAGGACACTGCGAGCTATAGATGATTTTAAAGTATGTTGGTTTGAAAGAAAAGCAGAAAAATACACAATTCAGTTCAAGTTTGCAAGTGTTCAGTGTTCAAGTTTTGCAATGGTAGACATGGTATTTAGGTATGCAGAAATTCGGGGGAAAACTCGGACTAAACTGATAACATATCTTTGTATTTCTGAAGAGAGATATCACCCTGTATATATATATATATATATATATACATACAGTATGTAAAAAAGCCATATGCAAGCTATATGCATGCATATTTGTTTTAGGCCATATCCTGCTGATATGTGTATGAAGGCTATTCAGATCTTAAAGTTAAAAGGAAAATCTAAATTTGCTAATATTAATTAAATGGGACATACAAAATTGTGACAGTGAAATTTGATGTGTGTGTATTTTACAAATGTATTGATAAATCATTTATTTGTCATTGACTGTTGATATGATTAGAAAGGCTGAAAAGCTCATAATTGGCACCAGCCAATGGCTGTAGATTTTAGTTTTGAAGGAAACTCTCACCCATTACCTAAAGTGTAGACTCATGCAGACAAATATCTTACTTGCAAGTACTACACATGCCTTTTTGCTTTCCTTTTCTCCAGTAGGCTTCAATTTTTTTATTTCAACTGACAATGATATCCGATAAACAGCATTTTTATTTCCAGATGGCTACAAAATAATGCACCAAATACACCATTACATTATCTTACCTCAATAGACTTTTTGCTACCTCATGAAAATAACCCAATATGTTTGGATGTTAATTTCCTCACAAAAATAAAACTGTTCCATTCTGTGGTCAAGTACACTAGGCCTGACATGGAGTGCAATGATTCGATCAAGTGTTGCTTATCTTGCATTCGAACTGCAAAAGTTTTGACATAGGAACATAAATGTAATTTTAGAAAGTCAGGCAGGAGAAACAGTCTAACTTGTACATTTGGGAGAGGCAAAGGGATTAAGAGTTTAAAATGAAAATAGCATATTCTAATGCTATAATAGGTTAGCCTGTGTTCAATTCAAAACTACCACACATCAGAATAATTTGCTAAAATGTTTTTTTGAACGCAAACATCCCCTTTCACTTGCCTGCTCCTTCTAAAATGTGATCCCTATAATATAAAAAACATTTAATTTAAAAAAGACAGAAAGAAAGTTAAATTTAAACCCTGTTAGCATCTAGTGTAATGAAACATGTTTGCTTGGCTTCATTTTACTGTTTCAGTTTTGTATTTTGTGGTGATTATAACTAGTCTGTAACTTTTGAAAAACACACTTGTGTTGGGTAAAGGAAAGTCGAAGGCAAACACACAGACATAAACCCACCCCCACCCCACCCCCAATGGATATTAGCCATAAAACAGACTGAAAATACATGATCCTGGATGCAAACCCTGTCAAGAAATGTGAATAGAGGACTACTCAGAAGGCTGGAAATGACGCTTGTTTTACATCGGGGACATTGACTGGGTACAGCATGTGAAATACTAAAGTAGTCTTGCTGCGTTCACACTGTGTCCCCAGCATCAACTGTTCACGCATAATTAAATATGCGCAACATTACTTTTTTTTTCCAAATCCTTGAGAACGCACACACTTGCAGCTCCAAAATTATCTAAATAAATCACCATTTTCAACTCTCTCTCTCTCATCTCAGTTCTTGAAAGTATATTCTACATTCCTCTCCATTTGCATTTGTAAGCCTAAAAATATGCAAGGATTTTGGAAATGGGCTACATTAAAAGAAGTCTTCATTTTTGAGTAAAAATGTAAAAAGCATGACAAGAATGAGACCTGGTACGTGATGGTGTTGCTGTACCTGGTCTCCAGACACACATCTCAGGAGGTATTTAGAGCCATGTCAAGAGACCCAAATAATTTCATCTCCCTCCACAGATTTTATATAGGACTAAAGCATTGGACTAGGACTAAGCCTTGGACAGCCACCTCTGTTGCTTTGGTGCTGGGTGACCAGACAACCCAGGGTCCCTGATTTTGGTGGTCTGTCCCAAAGCAAATACCCTTTTTCCCCCCTAGATTACAGAAATTAAATAAGGGAGTTCTTCCTTGAACCTGTTGCTAATGCTCATGACTTTTGGTGCTGTATAAATAAAATTGAATTAATTCAATTGAATTGTCAAGTAGGCTAAATGCCTTTTTAACTTTATTGCTTGAAATTGTTAATAACAAACTTACTCGAAACTTGAGTGGATTTGGTTGGTTACCTTCAGCCAATGGAAAAAGTCACCCTCTGCATCACAGACAAGACCGCACCCATCTTAAAATTGAGGGAAAACTTTGCACGCCTTCCATTGGCAGCAAGCTATTTTGTTGCAGAATTGACTAAATGTTTTTACTAAAATGGCATTTTTTTATTTCAAATCACTAAATGTAAAGACAAAGGCCAGATGTTTCCAAAAAAAAGTAATCAGTATTGAAAATGGAAATGGAAGTGTCTAAAGGCCGCTCACAAACAGCTCCCGGTCAAACAAGCTGTACTTCTTCTCCGCTGGGCATAACTGCTAGTTGAATAAATTTAGTGGTTGCCAAGCAACATCGACCAGCTGTTCGTGGACGGCCCCGACAGCACAGTCAGAAGTGTCAGATAGATGTGTCTGGGAATGGGTGGACCAACATTGACAACATGGCACTCCAGTGACTCAAACTCTGCCTTCGCCATGGCAAGCTTTCCAGGATCTAACCTAGTCTGTGCATGAACCTGGCGACCAGTCGTTGTGATGGGATGCTCTCCACCATGTCTGACGACAGCAGATGGTACAGCAGGTTGGCTGAACTCTGCAAGGAGGTGTGTAAAGTGCACTGGCATGCACTGAAACTGCTGCACATGCAGGGGAGTGAAGTAAAGGTCTCTGTGCTATTAGTTCTTAATGTTCTCCAACAGACCATGAAAGCACCCAGCAAAGGCATAGACACCTTTGCCACCACAAAAGTTCCAAATAAACGTCTGTCTACTGAAACACATCATACACTCACTAAAAGTCTGATTGGAGCTACCATCTGCGGTCTCCAGAATGGCCCCATTTATCCTGTTGATTGCCCAAGTCTGTAGGCCAGACACTTACCTGTGTCACAGAGGAAACAGGGTCCAGAAGCAGCATCGGTGACAAACTGCAGGCATGGCCGATGCTCATTGCTGTGAATGAGCTCTGCAACCAGCAACCAGCTAAACAGCCAAATCCTGTATGTGGAGTGGTTTCCAGTGTACAGATCTGGGCCTTTCTTTCTGCATTGTGCATGGACCTCATTGTTTACATTATGTCTTGGAGTTTTGTCCTTGGGGTGAACCAGTCTGAGGGTGTTTCCTATAGACTCAGATGTGCCTGCAAAAGAATCTCATTAGTTTCCCAGGTAATCCAAATACGTATGGAATCACCATGTGGTTCCTTCTGTAACTTTTTTGGCTGGTGCTTTGGTTCCATTTCCCTGTCTCTTTCCTGTCTTGAGGATGCCGTTTGTGTTCTATTAGCTGATGAGAGAAGAGCAGAAAGCATCCTCTCTAAAACAGCATAGAAAAGAAACACATCAGCAGTCTGCAGTAAATATATCTAATGAGAATAAGGGGCACTTTTAAATGACACTAGGGCTGTGCGATTTTGGCAAAAATCTAAATTGCGATTTTTTTCAACCAATAGTGCGATTGCGATTTTATTGCGATTTTTTACAATAAAAATCACAAGTACCAAATATGCCCCATTAATATGCATATTTGTACACAATGTCTAATTAAAAATAGAAAATGAACTACCGGTACTCATTAATCAGCATGTTTTTATTCAAGAGAATATCTTGTTGCGTTGAACCCCAATTCTTGTTTAACATAGTGCATAGTACATAGTGAGTGTTGCTAACAAACAAGTCTATCCATTAAAAAATGTATTAATAATTAATTAAAATTGCGCTTTTCAAAATTGCAATTATATTGCAAATGCGACTAAATGACACTGACATAGACATCTTGGACAGATTGTATGAGAGAGGAGTGAAGGACCCATCTATGCCTTCCTGGAGCAACCAACAGAGAAGGAGGGCTACATCATCATCTATGTGCTACAATCATGACCTGGATGAATGAGAATCTTACAGACGGATAATCACTGAAAGTTTTGCACAAAGGAGGCTGATGCTGTGGTCACTTGAGCAGATCTGGGGTTGTGTTTGTTCCTTGAGTCTAGTCAGTGTTTGACTAGGATTGCTTTCATTTTTAGTGTGTAAATGACATTTCCATTTGCACCCTTCCTTACACTGGTCTACTCTTAATCAACATGTGGCTTTGAATAAGGTTAAATACTGCCCTCTAGTGGTAGTATATAAAAAACTGATTTAGGGCAGCAACCAACGATATTGGTCGACTATCTGTAGCCTAGATTATTTCTTAGTTTCAGTCTTAGTATTTCTTATTAGTCAGTGTTTAGCAGACAATTGGCCTCATTGGGTTTTCTCATAAGAATATTTTTTTTAAACCTCAGAGTTTACTGTTATTTACCGTTTTACTGGGTCCCCAAAATTATTTTGTTAAATAGTTATAGATTTACTTTTATTGAAAACATTGTGATTTTCTTTGGTCTTACCACAGTGACCACTGAACTCAATGCCTTAAGGGTTCATACTGTTCCTTTGTCCAACAAATGAAGAAAAGATTTCTCCATAACAACAGTTAATGAGACCCATTGAGGTTTTGGTGCTATTGTTTATGGATTTATATACGAAAAGAAAATCCATAGGTTGTGTAGGTCTACAGCACATTTAAAAATAGTTCAATAATTTAATCAATACAAATATCAAACACAAACATTTGGTAAATAAACAAGCCTACATGCTACTTTGATGTTGATGGGATCATGTGAATTATCTGCCTTTTGCTTTGTTTTTGTTTTTGGAACAAACATGGCTGACTTACCCAGAGCCAGATTTTTGCTTGATTTGACCATGCTTTTAGTGCCACCTTGTGCCACATGGGTGTAAATATTATAATTGTCACTCATGAAAGAAAGGGCGATCCCTTGTCACATTAGAGAGCATACTGTGCAGTGTGATCAGCTAATTAACCAGAAATAGACATTTGGACGTGTTACTGCCATATGATAAATAGCAGAGCATAAACCTTCAAGCTGCATATTACATCCCTCCTCCCTATGTGCTCTTTATGTTTTATATTATTTGTATGTTATATCCTACTGGTATATTATGTAAATAAGTGCCTCTGTTGTCCTTATTGTACAGTAGGCCTATGTGTACAATATATTGTCAGTTGGCTTATATAGGCTAGAGATTGAATTTCAAGTGTAGCCTACATCTACCAGTCAAATGCCTAAAATCTATTAGAACTAGTCATTTTTTTGCATTTTTATCTAAATGCAAAAACACTACATAGTTCTTGTATTTTTACGAATTTATTATTAGGCCTATATATTCTCATAATTTAACTATCTGTATTTTGTATGAACAGCACATATTGGCCTAATATTTCTGCCTATAATTTATATTTTAATTGGGCTTAGGCCAACATTCCTGACATCTGAGAAAGGTGATCACAGTGCCATTGAATGTCTATCAAAAATTAATCCCACCTATGAGGAAGTAGTAGGATCAAGGAAGTCGGTTGATGTAGGCGGAAGAGAAGGCCTGGGCCTGTGATGCATTGCAGAGTTGGTGAGCGGTGCGAAAGGGAATTTTGATCTGGATCTGTTGAAATTTGGGTGTATCAAGAGCACTCTTGAGTGCTTACAAGACACACACATTATCACTATAAAAGGTAAGTAAAGCGCCTATTTCAGCCAAAACTGTTTTTTTTCGGTGATTATTCATGTCACCTACAGTAACGATAAGTTTTTACAGTCGAGCTAGCATTATACGACCTGTGTATGCTAGGAGGTTCTCTGCTAACATTACACCACTACTCGGGCAAAACTTAATCTTGCTTACGGTAGGTAAACGTGGAGATTTGAAAATCAAGTCACGCACATGATCAGAACTCCGGTGAAGTGAAATACAATGATGGCGAAGAACCTGTCTACAACTTAATAAATTAGCTCAAACTCTTAACTCAACTCGAGTATAAGGGGCAGAAACTGCTAGCCCATGTTATCGTTTAACCGGTGGCAACCGCTAATGCTCACAAGTGCCTTTTCGATTGTGTAGTTTTTTGGTGTCCTCGTTTGAAGTCGGCTTTCTTATTTGAAGATTCTTTCTAATGCTAGAGGGTACTATCTATTTCGATCTATTCCTAGCTATATCGGCGAGCACACATTTCAGTGTGTAGGTTGTCACTTATTAACTGCTAGCAGTGAAAGTGTACAAATCCTATGCTAGCTCTACCGATTAAATGTTAGCATTAGATGTCATTATTTGAAGCTATGTCAGGGCTCAACTTGCTTCTTCGGTGTGGGCAAAGATATGTCTTATCAATTGACGTTACCCCGAAACCTATTCGAAGTTGTTGCAATTGGTGTAACGTTAATGATGCTATCTAACGTTAGCTAGCATAACGTTAGTTTCATACCTGGGTTTGGTACCTTTAACTTCGCTGGCTAGGCACCGAGTAAAGACCACCACCGCTCTCCTAAGCAGTTTGTATACAGATCTTTACTCTAGCAACGTCTACCTTGTGCGTTAGGTGAGAATAATCGATCTTGTATATTCTGTACGATACGATGTTAGCTAGCGTAGTGGACTGGTGATTTTATGGAGGCTTGCAAACTATCCTAGTTGGCTGTCAGGTGATGTTGATGTCAGCAGTCTTCAGCAGTCTGCCAGTTGACTTAGATCTTAGGCACGATGTTTAAACTCGGTCCACACTTTTATTATGCCATTTTGACTTCTGGATAAAGCACATTACGTTTCTACAGAATAACTTGCTCCGAGTCAACTAAAAAGCATTTAGCTCTAAACTCGTATGAAATGTTTTTATCATTATATGGAATGCTGGCATGTCGGCATTTCGGCATTTTATCGTAGGCCTATAAGCTTTTGTGACGATGGACAGAGCTCTTTAATGTGGCTTAGAAACCTGTCAAACTGTCCCATAAATCTTTTAGCTGTTTGTTTAGCACTGTCACACAGCTGAGTCATCGGCCGGTTTTCTCTGAAATTACTGAGCTGATGTCGGCGTGTTTGGGCAATACCAACTCTGAAACATTTTTATGCTTAGTATTTTTTTTTATTAATATAAGTGCGTGCTCCCTTTTCTGAATTAAATGGAGAGGATGGCATATTTAATAAATTAATAAACTTTTATTAATAAACTTTTTTTTATTAAACCTATTTGCATAATTCGTTTGATAGCCTTACCATGAAAGGATGAGTATGTGAAAGGTTTAGCTCAAGGCTAACCTTTGAGATGAAGAGTTTCTCTTAAAGCATATTATCTATAACTTAACTGCCTCAGAAAGACTTTGTTGAACCTTGGCCCTGAGAAGTTATTGCTCCATAAGTTACAAGCAATACAATAATCACCAGAAGGCCTGGCATGTTCCATACAGTACATGCTTGGTGGTGATGGATATGTTCTCATTTCTTCACCTTTTCTGATTCTTTTCTGGCCCTCTGCCCTCTGTTTCCTTTTGTGGCTTCCTCTTAGTAGAAAGTCCAGTGTCAGCAGGCCAGGCAGGGACGTTCAGAGTGAAATGAGTCAGACCAGAAGACTGGAGTGAATGGAACCTGAATGAAGAGTCTGCCAGGGGAGGAGCTTGCTGAAGTAGTGCAATGGTCATCCATGACTAACAAAAATAGCATTGTTACTTGATTGTGAATGAAGGGATAGCTTTTAAAAAGCTTTGAGAAGTCTTTGAGAATGTCTGTGTTACTGCAATGTAGGCTCAGTCAGATTTTATACTGGAAACGTATGTTAATGTTAATCTCAAATGTTAATCTCAAATGCACACACACTGTCTCATGTGTACACAGACAGACAGTGCAGTTTCTCACAATCTCACACACACACACACACCAGTCTTGATACTTGAGAGCCAAAATGGACATTTAGTGGCTACTTTGTTTCGATTATTCTCTGCAACCCTTGGGTCAGACTGCACACTCACAAGCCTTCCGACTGAACAGATAGGATGACCGTATTCAGGAATGGGAATTATTGAAAATGGCCTAATCTTGTATATCAGTCAGCTAGACTGATAAAAAACCATGAAACTACACAGTGGTTTTAATAATGGTCTGTGGTCTGTGATGATCTTATTCTGAGTTGACAAGAGAAGACAGTGGAAGACCAGGAGAGATCAGTCTGTCTTAATGTTTTTGGGGTGGGGGCGATTAATGGCATCCTTAGACCACATTTATTATCGGAACATTTTTGGTGAAGATTATACTTACCACCTTGAGTCAAGTCTGTGCTCTACCAGATATTCGTTTGTCAGTTTTTGTCTTTCTCTCATACATACAGTAATAGGCCTATATTCCACGGTTAAGCTAATTAATAATCTAAGTAGCTCACTCTGTAATACAGCATGTAAGTGTAAAATCTATGGGACCTTTTAGAACAGGTAACCTCAGGAAACCTCTCTTTTGTCCATTGTTTCATGTATGTCACTTGGAGTGGTTTGGCTGTCATTGTAAGTCACCGTAGTGCCCGTTGACCATAAATGATTATGAGTAGCACTCAACTGTGGGGATGGCGTGCTGGCAATTTAAAGGGTGTGTCTGTGCATCTGTCATTCCTCGCCTTACTACCTCTGATACTGACAGATGAGAATGTCTTAGGAAGCATCTGCAACCTGAGGGCCTCCACTCACCACTTTAGACAGCAGCATTGCAGTGCATCAAGAATTTAGAATTTTGTTGGCTTTCCGAATGATATCAAACGGCTCCAACAACAACAATCCAGGGCGGTAGAGTTGGGCACTGTGGTTCGGGGTTGGATTGACAATCGAATGGAAAGTGGGGAGAGGCAGTGCTGTGCACTATGTTGGGACTGGTGGACGGAGGCTGTAGGCTAGATGTTGCAACTAATCTGGGAAGAATTGATTGATTGACAAAAATTGATGGCCAAAATGCCACATGAGTATTATTCATCAACATCTTCATAGTCATGCATTGCATGCTGTCCTTAGGTTAGAAGGAGCCCAGCATTGCGCTGCTCATTGGTCTGTTTCTCTCCTAACTGCCTTACTTAACAGCAAGGAAGCTGAACATAAATATTTCATGTGCTCTCTCACTCTCTCTCTCTCCACGGCCTGTCTGCCTCTTTTGACCCACTTCCATTGGTATGCCATTAATTCTTCAGCAAAAACTGTGCTGTGGTGCACGCTGGGCCTGTGCAGGGTTCTTTGAATGAGCCCTCCTGTCTCTTAATGACTCCACTGTTACTGAGGTCGTCATTTGGTCAAATCACTGACTGGGCCTTGTTGCCCGACCCTGGCCCAGAGATCATGCTTTCCCTTTCTGAACCCGATTTCTGGCAGTGCAGAATAATACTTAATGTGAAGTCAACCTTTAAAAGACAAACGGGTGTACCCGTGCGCGCACACACAATTTCTCATCTCATTATTGCAATGAAGATGCACTGACCTGACGGCAGCAGGCACAGGATCAAAACCATATTTATTTCATTTTTGCTTGTTTTAATTTCTCAGTCCTTTTTTTCTGTGGTTAATGTTCTGCTCGTTGGAAATGTCTAACCACTTTCCAAAGCAGTGCGCATTCATTGGCACTACAGGCAAGATATGGTCTACACATTTACTAACCAGTGCAAGTACTAAACTATTATGTTTAGTGTACAGAATTATGAGCAAGAAGAAGCAATCTGGTGGGTTTTTACAAAACATCTTTTGAAAGGAAATGACACCCTTAAACAATTTTGAATTGGATATGGCCAAGTTCCAGCTGAGAACCGTGTGTGTGTGTGCACATTGTCTGATACTCCTGATCTGTCACATGCAGTGGATTAGACCTGACCAAAGGCCTTCTGCCAAAAGCAGGCCTGCTCTGTGCTCTTTCTCTTTCAACTTTTCTCTATCTCTACCTTTCTTTTCCCACATTTACTCTATTCCACCCTTTATCCTTTCCTTGCTCTCGTCTGCCTCCACACTTCACTGCAATTCCACTTCCCGTACTTTCCCCTGTCCGCCCTCCTTATCTCCTCTTCTCTTCTACTGTGTGGAGATCCAGGCTCGTTTCTCTGTCGTGTGTGGGGTTATGGAGGCCACTGTTATCCACCTGCTCTAACCTATGGACTGGAGTAGGCCATTAGGAAGCCCTCACCTAACCCCTTCCCCCTAGACTGTGCTTTCCTTTTATCTCAGGTAAATATAATCAAACGATAAGGTCTCCTGTTACCCACCAGCCTTCCTGCCCTCTGGAAGCCCAATCTAGGTTTCTGTGTCATCTCGGCTGACGGAGCGTGCGATGGACGTGGACCAGTAAATGGGGCAGCCATGCCTATTGATTAGGTCTTTAGGCTTGAAGCCATCTCCGGCCAGTAGCAGGGCTGTAGTGCCCTTAGCCAAGGCACCTAACCCCTCAGTGCCTACTGGAGCAGGCAGCCCCTAGCACCGGGTTAGTGTGTCACCTCACTGTGTGTCCTCTATGTGATGTGTGTATTTGCCACTGTGTAAGAGATGAGCGGCGTGTCCGAGGCCGAGGCTACTCTGTTGAATCACTGTTAGGGCTATGCTTCTGGAGTTACGGCGTTGCCGTTCTTGGGAGAAATGAGCAATATTTCCAACATTTGCTGCTGACGCTGTTATTTTAGTCACAACTTCTGGCTTTATCATCTGCGCTGCTTTTCTTGCTACCTAACACTTGCGGCTGCACCAGTAGGTTTATTTAATTATGTATCGGTCTTAAAGGGGTCTGTAATCTTGAAACATGTAGGCAACATTGATATTATTCTGTGACTATTATTCTGTGATTTTCTTGCTAGTAAAAGGTTGAAAAATATTAATACAAACATGAAATAGTGCTCCACTTACTCATTTTATAACAGCTCTTTATAATGACACATGGCTGTCAGCTCACAGCTCAGTGTTGTTTATCATTGTAAACTGGCAACTTGTTGTTTTGTTTATCTGTCTGTGATGAACATATCCTGCATCCTCTCCCTCTGTTCCAGACTGCCCAGTTCTGCCGCTCCACAGTCCAGCTTGGCCCAGTCCAGTCCAGTCTTCTCCAGACGAGAGTCCCTTCCCTGCCACCTTCGTCCACAGCCACCCTCTCCCAGGTCCCACAGAGCCACCCTTCTAGTGGAGTTAGCCCAGACTCCCCTCTCCTCTCCTGGGGTCAGAGCCCTGTCTGCACAGCATGGCGGGTCGTGGAGGACCAGCGCGAACCAATGGGGCGGCCGTCGGCAACAAGATCTGCCAGTTTAAGCTGGTGCTGCTAGGGGAGTCGGCTGTGGGCAAATCCAGCCTGGTGCTGCGCTTTGTCAAAGGACAGTTCCATGAATATCAGGAGAGCACCATTGGAGGTTTGTGTTTGTGTGTGTGTATGTGTTTGTGTGGTATGTGAGCACGTTTTCATTCCAGCCAAGGGTGAGGAGAGTTGATTCTCTCTGTGGTGCTATCAAAAGAGGAAGTGTAATATTTGCTCAGTTCTTTGAGGGTGCTCCAGACTAATGACGTCACCTCTGGCCGCGTTAGCCACAGGTCCGATATGCACGTCTACACTGCCTATCGCATGACTGCAACATGAGAACTTGCGCGCACAGCACACGCGTGCGTACACACACACACGCACGCGTACACACACACACGCACGCACGCGTACACACACACACACACACACACACACACACACACACACACACACAGAGAGAGAGAGAGAGAGAGAGAGAGAGAGAGAGAGAGAGTCTGATGCTGATGATTGGATCAAGGAAACCAGTATTGTTAGTCAGTTTCCTTTCTTTGTACAAAGGAGACTACAGGCACCACTGTCCTCCATTCTGTGTGTGTGTGTGTGTGTGTGTGTGAGAGAGAGAGATCCAGATAGGGGTTTGGCATTGAATATGAGGTGAAAACTTGGGGTTAAGTTCATATTTGGGAGCGCGTGTGTGTGTATGAGTTTGGGGGAGTGTGCAGTGTATTGTGGGAGGGTCACGTGTGTGGTGCTAAAGCTGGCTGGAAAAAGCTAAGCAGCTGGGTGATCGTCACTCGTGGAGACGGAAGAGGAGTGGGGGGTGGGGGGGAGTTATGTGGGCTTGGCTCTGACAGACAGGATATGGGATGCTTACAGCAGCATGGCCGAAGGAAAGCGTCAGCAGGATTCCACGCTTCCCCTCTTCCTCTCCCTCTGGCTGCGCTGCTTTCTTTACTGTGCCGTCGGCAGTGGGCTGGTCAAAGGCCAGGAGGCTTTATTGGTGAGGGGAGAGGGGTGAAATCATGTGACCCGGAGGGCTGAGCAAGCACAAAACTCAAGTCTGCAGGATCACTCCACAACTCTCTGCCTGGCCATGTCAAACAGCATTCCAAACCAGCAGTTCATTTTAATATCACTTTCTGTGCTTCACTGTTGCCATGTCAACAAGAGAAACTGGGCAGGAAATGGACAGCGGAGGTGGATGTGTGTGTGTGTGTGGGGGGGGGGGGGGGGGGGTCTCATTTATGTTTTTCCTTCCTTTTTTTTTTTTTTGTTTTTTTATTTGTCATATGTGTAATATGAATGTTTTCCTCCTTTCCCTCCCTCCTATTCTCACTTTTTTTCTTTTCTTTTTTTTCCCCTCCTCTTCTCCCTTCTATGCCCTCCAGCTGCGTTTCTCACACAGACGGTTTGTTTGGATGACACGACAGTAAAGTTTGAGATCTGGGACACAGCAGGACAGGAACGCTACCACAGTCTGGCCCCAATGTACTACAGAGGAGCGCAAGCAGCCATCGTAGTCTACGACATCACCAACACAGTAAGGAACAAGCGCACGCCTCTAGGTAGCGACAAGCGCAAGCACCATGTGTAGAAGGAGACACCATTTCAGGCATATTCCAACCTGCAAGCGCACCTTGTACTCAGAAACCGACCTCTAAATAAACCACCTGTAGCCACTGTCAGGGCTTAGTGGTATAAAAATCAAATGCTATCATAATATTTTGTGGTAGTGCTTATACAGTGCACCATACCAACACCATAATGGCTATTCACAACTATCTCTGTGTCGCGTCACCCAGCCTTCAGAGCCACACGAACCACAAAAATGAAATCAAACTCGAGAGCAGACTTGTGCTGGTTCTCCTTCCACATGTGAGCCACGTGTGAAGTGACATACTGTACATGTGAACCAGCCGTCATGGGATGAAGCATTCGTGTCTTAGTGCATCCCAAGTGACCATTCAGAAAAATGATTCGTTCATACATACCACACATTATAGCATCCTAAGGCCATGTTCCCAACTGGCTTTCTTTTATTTTTATTCATTTGACCTTTTAATGTTGTTTCTCATCAGCCCAGCGTTGCACACACGCAAAAAAGTTCTTCTTTGTTTGTGTCCAATTCAGAATAAATATGCGCAAGGACACAAATGAAACACTTACATTTGCTCAGACATGCATCGGTTGAATGACTTTAATATCCACTAAAACAGAAACGGTAATCTTTGTTTCACACACACACAGGCCATATAGCTCGCTAAAAGCCAATTCCCATGCATGGGTGCGTGTGTACCTGCGGGAAGGTGATTCTTTAGTCAGCTGACTTCATCTGCAGGTTGACTATTATTTGAATAGCTACCACAGACTGGCCTTTGCTCCTTGTAAAAGGCATTGCTACCAGTGAGCTGTCAGCACTAGTTGTAAAGTCAAACAACACTAAAAGGATAACGTCCAGAGGTGGCCACTCCATGAGTAGTATTTAGATATTTCAGGTACACAGCATTACGTATGCCTTCTTAGTTGCTGTATTTGATTCATCAGGTGTCATTTTAATGGAATTCTGTTCAGGCTGAACAACTATTTATACGCAAATGTCAATCTGTGGCCCATGTCTGCAGGTTAATATGTTATTCAGATTCTGCACCAAGGTCACTGCATTATGTTCAGATGCATGGCATGGAATGTTTTATTTGTCACAAAATAACCAAATTATTTTCGTGTAGTAATTTGATTTTCAGTGAACCCCACATTCCCACCCCACCCCACCTTGGAAACGTACTGACTCGATCAAAAGTTAGGCCCTCTCGGCTGTCCATGCATGAGATACTATTCATCCAGTAAGGTCAGAGAATGTCTTGCATTGCTATTGTCTGTGTGGGTCATGTCCCGTATGTGTGGTTGACGTTCCCAGGACACCTTCACTCGTGCAAAGAACTGGGTGAAGGAGCTGCAGAGACAGGCTAGTCCAAACATAGTCATCGCTCTGTCGGGAAACAAGGCCGACCTTGCCAATAAGAGAGCCGTAGACTTCCAGGTACGGTTACGCTGTGTTCTTTTATTGCTCTGTGATCTTTGGTTAGCTTGCCTTTCTCTTTCTCTTGTAGCGATACTCACATTGCTTTGCATGTCTGTCAAACCCGTTTCCACCTCAGGAAGCACAAGCCTACGCTGACGACAACAGTCTGCTCTTCATGGAAACCTCTGCCAAAACTGCAATGAATGTCAATGAGATTTTCATGGCCATAGGTAAGGCATACAAAACCCTCAGGTTTTCTGCTATGTAAAACTCCTTCATGCAAAAAGCAGTTTCAAAGCACATGCCAAGTTGTCACCCGTCTTGAGTCCTGTAAGGTTGGTTTGTGTTGCCTGGGTGGGCTGACAAAAGTTGCGCTGCTCCGCAAAACGGCTGCAGCAAATGTAAGCTGCATTACTGTTGGTCCTGGCAGAGCTATGCTCACCACACCAATTCTTATTGACTTCTTTGACTGTTGACCATGTAGACCTGTTGGTCAATGCTGTCCTTGAAGGTCAGAGGGAGGTTCTCTAAAATTTTTAGTGCCGTCTACTCAAATGGAGTCATCACACCTTCGTAGAGAATAGGATATGGTTTTTGTGTGTGCAACATACTGTTCGTTTTTTTTATTAGTTTATTGTTTCACATTAGTATTACTATTGATAAGTTATTCGCTCTACTTGTTGCTAGTCCTGTGTTTGCACAGATTGATGCATAGTACATTGAACCCTTCACTAGCAGGACTGGGACCAGTCTGCATCTGCTGCGATCATTACTACTGAATGTTTGTGTTGGGCTGTTGGTTTTCTGTACACCGTTCTGAGGCAACTGTGTTTCCATCCTCAATCCAGCAAAGAAGCTGCCGAAGAACGAGCCGCAGGGTGGTGCAGGTGCCGGCGGACGTGCCAGGGGTGGAGTAGACCTTCAGGAGGCGGCCCCTCAGAGCAGAAGTGGCCAATGCTGTAGCAGCGGAAACTAACCCATCGACCAATCACAGGCCACCAACAAACAAAACAACCAACAGTATCAAGAGGCACACCAACAGACAGTATCAGTGGAAAAACCCACACATACACGCATCTGTGTGAATCATCCATTTGAAATGACTGTCAATCAAGTCCACCAAGAAAATTAGCATTTTGTAGATGTTAACCACATATCTGTACACATGTATGGCCATTTATTCCAGATCCCAAATTTTGCCACACGGAGCGGGATATTGTCAGACCAATAAACTGACTGGGATTATGAATGAATCTTTTTGATATTGAAAGGTGACAGTGTCTGCTTAGTAAATGACTGTCCAAGAAACATACACAAATCAGCCCAGTTAACTGTCTGTACAGAGCAGCCACATTTTCATAGTCCCACCAAACACACTCATGCAACATATAGACGACCAACCTACAAACAAAAATATAAGGCAGTTCCTGCTCGTGAGATGTGAATAATTGGAACCAGTCGCACTTAAGAGCCGCGGGCTCTTGTCCGTGTCTGTCGCTCTTTCCTTTTAAAGAGAAAATATCACAAGAAAACGACTGAAAGGAAAAACAGACGCCCTCCCTCCTTCTCTCCCTCACTCTCTCCTTGTCTCAGTCACTTTCTTTCTCTCTATCTCTTAGTCAGTCTCTGTCTTTGGTTCAGCCTCCATTTTGCCGCTCATCCCTTGTTTATCCTGGGTGGGTGCATGTAGCCAAAATGATTGTGCTTTCCCTCCCTTCTTTCTTTTCCTAAAATTTCCCATGCGAAATGAGAAAGAATAAGGGGTTTTGTTTTGTGTGTGTGTGAGAGAGAAAGAGAGAGAGTGTGTGTGAATGAATGATTCTTTATTAGAAAGGGATAGAAGATGGTGGGGTTGTTTTTTTTTCCTTTCAGGTCTTGTAGATTCTGTATTGTTTCATCGTCTTTAATGTTATAATGATGATCTTTGTCATATTATTATTACTACTACTACTACTACTATTACTACTACTACTACTACATTTCTGGCACAAACAAATGGAGTATGATTTTATAGGCTATAGGCCTTCTTTATATTTCAGACCATTCAGTTTTTTTCCCCAAATCGTGTACCAGATATCAAACTGTATCTTTAATGCATTAAGAATTGTTATTACAAAAATGAAATTTTAGCATTAATGAATTGTCTTTTTTTTTTATCATTCGGATATAAAAATTACAGATGTAAAAATGAAATAACCGGATAGTCAGACCAGATTTCTTATCTCTTTGACCAAATCATGATTATGTGTATTGAAAAAAAAATGATGTTGTATTTGTACAATGTATTTTTGAATAGCACTTTACACCTGAAGGGCCCAGCCACATTGTATTAAAACCTCCATTGTTGAGCGTCACCCCACACCTTCATAAGTTCTACTTAAACATTAGAACAGTGGTGGACTGACAATGGACAAGAGGTGCAGGGATATTCTGAATGTCAGGAAAGGTAAACCTTTTTGCCTGTTCAGTTTGACTGACCCACCATCATTCATGTTCCACCAGTGAACATGCACGATATTGCTTGACAATACATAGCATAGCTTTTGTGTCAAGAGATGCCCTTCAAGTAAAGTGCTACTGTATTTTCTTTCTCATGTAACCAATCAGTAGTAATTGTCAATACAGTACCTTCCCAATATATAACACAGTCATCCTCAACTTTTTCTTATGGAGAAAAAAATCTGATTGCTCTTGATTAGTCCCACATTTTTTGTCTTTTTTTTTTGTTTTAACTCCATAGGATTTCTTTAGAATAGTGTTGTCGGTGTCTCCTTAGGCATCAGAGACTATCACAGGTCTGTGGCGGGATGGAGAGCCTTTTTTTTCTTGGATGGGGGTGGGGGGTTAGAATGACAGAGTGTGGGATGTGTCATAAACAGTTAATTGTAATTTTACCAATAAAATGGGGGAAGGTAAGTGTCACTGTGTCTGGTTACTGAGATGCATTACATGTACCAAGTGTACTTTACAGGTCACCCCATTCTAGGGTAGCTATACCAGCTGTTTTCTGGAAAGGTTTCCTCTACGATTTTGGAGAAAATTTTTTGAATTTTTGCTCATTAGTCAAGATGAGCATTTTTTTTCTTTACTCAAGTTACTGTCTACTAGGTAGGAGTATATGTCCCTGTCAAGACTTATTTTAACTAAATGCTAAAATAAGAGAATCGCATAGATGCAAGCAGGCGCTTCAGCATTAAACTGTTATGAGTATTGCAGATAGATCACTGCATGGGTGGGAATGCATGAATCTCGGCGAAGAAAAGAATGCTCGGCCTTACGGTCTGACTGAATTTGCCAAATAGTTTTAACGATATTACGCGTTTTTTTCTTTGTTGTGGCTTAAGACTGCAATGTTTTGAAAATCCCTTTCCACTAAAGGAAGAATCTTATAGAAGGATATCAACTGGCATGGGGAGATGGCGAGGGAATGGACTAAATCTGCCCAACACTTTCTTAGGTTTGACTGCCATGGAATGAATTCTCCTTTGGGCTGGTTAAAGATGTATACCCATCTATATGCCAATCTGGGGTGCGTTTCCCAAAAGCATCGTTGCTAACCAGTTAGCAACTAAGTTGGTTGGCAATGGGCAATTGCATTGCAACCAACAAAGTTGCTTATTTGGTTAGCAACGATGCTTTTGGGAAACGCACCCAGATTAGTAAATAACCTACGAATAGGCCTAAATTCTTGGTGATCTGTTGTAACGCCATTCAGCTGTCAAATTCCTTGGTCACACGCGTCCCCTGCAGGCAAAAGCAAACACTCTTTGCGCGTTCAAAGACCAGTTTACTGGAGAGCTGTAGCCAACTTTGAACCTATAAGCATAAGCTAATCATTATCGAGGTTAACTAGTCTCTATTCTGGACCTCAAACAGAAAAATGGCCTACATCACATACGTATATTTCATATACTTAGTTAGATTATATGCCTATTTATTATTGTGTCCACCAACCTGCACATGGCAGATTTTTAATATTTGATAAGAGTCCAGTAAGCAACTACAATTCCCATGTTTCTGAGTACAATTAATACGCATGCGCATTGACGTCAGTCGCGTGGTGCAGACGTACACATCGGGAAAGCATCAATAAACTTTATTGCTACCCAAAACAAGGAGGGAAGTGTGCTGAGGGAGTGAGGGCGCTGTTATGGCGGAGCCGGTGTCTCAGGCCTCCATGCAACCCCGGTTGCAGCATGCCCAATCTAGTGGGACGTCTGGGTCGAATTCGACCACGGGGTCCGCGTCCGGGAACAGTGACCCAGCCAGGCCGGGTCTAAGTCAGCAACAGTGGGCAAGTCAAAAGAAAGCTCAAGTTCGGGCTTTTCCAAGAGCTAAAAAGCTGGAAAAACTCGGAGTTTTTTCTGCTTGCAAGGTATGGGGGACGACTATTTTTATTAATTCTGAACTCAAACTAGCTACGTGTGGACTAGTTCCGTTGTTTAATCGGCATGCAACATGCATGATAAATTTAGCAAGCTAGCTGCACTTCAGTGGTTAGCATTTGTGCTTCTTGTGAATGAGTTGACTAGCTAACTCTAGCTCATTAGCTTTATGATTAACTGTTAGCTGTAACAACATTCTTGGACCCAGTAACGTTAATATGTTCTTACATGTCAGAAACCGATAATTCCCATCTACACGGCGTGGACGCCAATGTCTAGGCTAAATGCTAACGTTAACTTGGGTGGCGAGGGGTGTTCTCATTCTGATACCTGTCACAACAAAGCAGTATTTTGCATTTAAGTTCGGGTTGTCACAAGATTGCATTTTTGCATCTCTATTTGTAACTCTGTTTTGTGTTTTGTATCTGATTTGCACGTAAGTTGAGTATGAGGGCGTTCACAGTAACATTTTCCTTGCACCTCGGCGAATGACCAGTAGGCATTGTGATTGCAAAGTCTGATGCACCTGTAACGTCAAAATAGATTAACTTTAATACCAAATGCTCTTTAAGTACAGGTCACAGCTATGCCTCTATTTTTAAGTGATCCGATAGCGATGAAGCAATAGCCGCGATGATGTACTCTCTTATAGGCGAATGATGCTTGCAAGTGCAATGGGTGGAAGAATCCTCATCCTCCAACAGCATCTCGGATGGACCTTCAACAGCAAGCGGCAAGCCTCACCGAGCCGTGTCGCAGCTGCAGCCACGCCCTGGGTATCGCTTCACTTCTCCTGTTCATGTCTGTAGGCACACACCGCTATAAAACGTTGTCCGATTCTCAACAGAATATGGCATTCAAAAATGTTGAATCCTCACGTCTTTTCTGGATGAAACACATAGGTTCAGTTTCAGTTGTTAGTCCTGTTAAATGCTCAGGTTACATACAGTGGAACCTGAGTAGTGATGTCTAACATGAGCTTCTTCTGGTGATGCAGCGGACCATGTATCTCACCTGGAGAATGTTTCTGAGGAAGAGATGAATCGCCTGCTGGGTATGGTTGTTGATGTCGAGAACCTCTTCATGTCCGTGCACAAGGAAGAAGACACAGACACCAAGCAGGTGTACTTTTACCTTTTCAAGGTAAGTGGAGACGCGACAGACGCTCACGAACATTGCCATAATTATCTTGACCGCTTCTTCCGGGGCAGAAGAAAACATTGACCGCGTGTACATTGTGTTTGTTTATTTGCATTTTCTTTCAGCTGTTGAGGAAGTGCATCCTTCAAATGGGAAAACCCATCGTAGAGGGTTCTCTTGGAAGCCCCCCCTTTGAGAAGCCTAATATTGAGCAGGTTTGTATGTTATCTCTCCTTTCTCCTTTTGGTGAACTTGACCTTATGTTTGTAGTTGCGCTAGAATGTTCTAATTGCCCCTTTTCCACTTTGCTCCTGTACTATGTCCACAGGGAGTGTTGAACTTTGTGCAGTACAAGTTCAGTCACCTGCCCCCCAAGGAGCGCCAGACCATGTGCGAGCTGAGTAAGATGTTTTTGCTCTGCCTAAACTACTGGAAGTTGGAAACACCGTCCCAGTTTCGGCAGCGAGCCCAGAAAGATGACGGCTCTGCATATAAAGTGGATTATACCAGGTGCTTGATTGAGTTTGCTTTTGTTTATTTATTTATTTATTTATTGTCCTTTAAGGTCAATACTCCATGGGATTTAGCCCACTTTAATCATCAGCATCTAGATTATGTGATGCATTGCATTAATATTTAACCTAGGCTTTTACTGAGGCCAAACTGAACATATTATATCTCTATGTTAAAATGTCTGACTGAAGATGTCATAATAAGAATTTAAATCTTATCGCATATACTAAAGGAGTTAAAATATTAGTATAGGCTGTGAAAACTTATTGAAAAATTATTACATTTGTATTTCTGTTATAGCGTCACATTTCAAACTTGTATATTCTAATTAGAAGACATCAGAATACATTTAGCATTGAATATTAGATGTAGTCATGAGGGTGATTTAAGGGGAGGTGTTTGTAGTTAGATTCTAGTGATGTATTTTTTTTTTTTTTTAAATCTGCTCATGCTAATTGTTAAACTTTGTTTGTGTGTGTTTATTGGCGTGTTCCTGTAGGTGGCTGTGTTACTGCCACGTGCCACAGAGTAACGACAGCCTGCCCCGGTATGAGACTACTCAGGTGTTTGGCCGCAGTCTGCTCAAGTCCATCTTCACAGTCACTCGGCGGCAGCTGCTGGAGAAGTTCCGCATGGAGAAGGACAAGCTCCCCCCAGAGAAGCGCACCCTTATCCTCACCCACTTCCCCAAGTAAGGGACACGCCCTTTGCAATGCGACTGGAAAAGCTCCATACTGTTTTCCTGTTTACTTCCTTGTAATGCTGTTACCTCCTAGGAGATAGACCAGGCGTCTTCAACTTCAGTTTGCATATGTCACAGTTCTGCATATTTTAGCAGTGGCAGGTTGGTTCTGTTGAACAGTCTCTCTACCGACCCCAGGCGCCCCAGAGCAGCCCATAGCAGAGAGGGCTTACCTGGGTGTAGCCAGCTGCTAGCTAGCTGTCTGTTCTGAGAGATGGCAGCAAAGGGAGTGGTATTAATGGAGCCTCAAGTGAAGCGCTAGCGGGGCTAATGTCCCCTCTGGTTGTGTGCTGCAGGTTCTTGTCCATGCTTGAGGAGGAGATCTATGGGGAGAACTCTCCCATCTGGGATGCTGATTTCACCATGCCTGCAGCAGAGGGCACCCAGCTGGGCCATCAGACAGGTGAGGGTGGGCACTGCACCATAATGCACTGGCACCTCTCGGCCTCTACGACCAGCAATGCCACTTGACTCTTTCTCTCTATCTGCCAGGAATGTAAGAAACCTGGCAAGGCCACTAGTATCCTGGCAATTGTAGGATTTCAATCCTAGCGGGCCATGTATTGGTTGTAAATGACAGTGTGTCTGCGTTGTGTCTGTGTCCCATGTGTCTTTGACCCCGTATGCATTCCACCCCCCTCCCCCCTCCCCCTGTAGTTTTGAGTCCCGGGGCGGTCTCAGGGTCTCCATCTTTCACCAAGAGCTTGAGCAGTGGCCCCTCGACTCTGGGCAGCTTGGGCCTGGACTCAACCGTAGCCGAGCCAGTCCCGGGTATGTCTGCACAACCTCAGCTCCCACCTCTGTCTCTGATTACTCAGTCAACTGCACATCATAAATTAACCGAATGGTGGAGTCTTCCGGAAGGCATTTCTGACCCGTTCAATTTTTTTTAATCTTGGGGTTTAGGAGAGAAACGTAAGCTCCCAGAGGCGCTGACCTTGGAGGATGCCAAGCGTATCCGCGTCATGGGAGATATCCCTATGGAACTGGTCAACGAGGTCATGATGACCATTACTGACCCTGCTGCTATGCTTGGGCCAGAGGTACACACACACACACACACACACAAGCACACCTCCAGTAATACCAACATTCGATAAGTCCTCTTCTAGCACAGATGATCTACTAAGTGCATGTTAACTTGGTAACCATAAACATGGTTAAAGAGTTTTCTAGAAGCAGATAAGGTGATGAGATGGTGTGTTTGCCTTCCATTGGTGTTTGTCCATCCCCAGACCAGTCTGCTGTCAGCCAACGCCGCTAGGGATGAGACGGCCCGTCTGGAGGAGCGCCGCGGCATCATTGAGTTCCACGTCATCGGCAACTCCCTGTCGCAGAAGTCCAGTAAGAAGATCCTCATGTGGCTGGTGGGCCTGCAGAATGTTTTCTCCCACCAGCTGCCGCGCATGCCCAAAGAGTACATCACACGGCTCGTCTTCGACCCGTAAGGCCCCGTCCTGTGCACTCACTCTAAACTGCCTTTGTTACCATACAGAATGCACTGACTGCTGATGTAGAGACACACACACACACACACACACACAAACACACACACACACCGCTCATCTGGACTGCTTCAGTCTTGCACCAATAATAGAAAAATGCACTGTAAGCCATGAGGTCAATGTTCTTTCTCATGTTGTTGGTATAGTGAGGTTGCTATAGCAACTGCTTTGAGTGCTTGCAACTGTTTAGTGGGAGTGCATGACCTGCTTTGAGCTTCTCCTGTGCTCTGACAATAGCAGAGAAGAAGCAATTAAAGCGAGTTCTTGAAGGTCAGTGCCTGCCAACGCAACAGAAGCACTAGAGCGGCTTGCCTGTTTGATGATGCATTTATGTATTCACACTCACATGAGGCACATTTAGGCAAATTCCCAGAGAATTTCTGTATACTTGTAGAGTAGAATGGAATAGACTAAAATAGAAGTTCTATTTCGTTTCTTCTGACCGCCAGGGCCGGTGCTTTAAGCACCTGAATGAACCATTGCGCGTACGTGCAGGTCGAGTCATAATATCAACAATGTCACCTGTGACCTAGGTGACGTAGGCCCAGTTGACCCAGGAATCTACCTCTTGGCAATCTTCTCGCATGTATTCCAAGTGACTGCCAAGCTCTGGCGGTCATCCGAAACTCACAGAACCGAGGTTACATGCGTAACCCATGGCTTTATTTGTCATTGCAAAAAATACATGGTATCGAACACCACAATATAGAGCTGCCACTCTTGGTCAGTGCTTCAAGATTAATATAGTTAAAGATAACAGATATGGAAATAATAAATAAGTAACCAAACCAGGGCTTTGAACCAGATTTTATTTTCCCAATTGGTTGGTTCTGAACAGAAACAATATTTTAATGTTTCCAGTTTTCGGTTCAACCTTTAAAATTGATGTTCCTGAACTGATTAGAGCAGACAAATTAAGTTCCTGAACTGGTTAATAATATTCCATGTCACCTGTTTGACATACAAAAACATAGGCTGATCAGACTTTAAAATGGTCTTATTATGTCTCAATCTTGTCATAAAACATTAAAGGTTTAAAGCAGTTTGAGTGATCTGGCAAGCCTCTGTATCATTTACATTAAATTTACATTTACATAAATTATGCTCAGAAATGAAAGAAACATGTAATTTTTGGTTTTGTTTCTGTTCCTGCCAATAATTCTGAAGTTTCTGGTTTTCGTTTTCGTTCTCTGAACCAGTTCAAAGCCTTGGATGAAACTTTTCCATTTCACGCACTGACACACCCTTCTCTCAGCCCCAAGGGCAACCCACACTCTCACTCATCCACCCCCTGCTGTACCTCCCAGACAAAACAAGACACGCCCCTTGTGTGAATGCACGTCCTAAAGAGTTGTGTAGTTTACACTTGCTCCGTGCTCCTTTGCTGCCCTCAGGAAGCACAAGACCCTGGCCCTGATTAAAGATGGACGCGTGATTGGAGGGATCTGCTTCCGGATGTTCCCCACTCAGGGATTCACAGAGATCGTCTTCTGTGCGGTCACTTCAAACGAGCAAGTCAAGGTTAGGTGTACACACACGCGCACACACACACACACACACACACACACACACACACACACACAGAGAGATTATGTACATAAACAGTCTCTCACAACACTTCTTTTTGTATAAGAACATTTTTCAAGTAGTTTCATGCTATAAATGATCAAGTAAACTATTATATTGCCATGTCTGTCATACCCAGACATAAGAGAGCTGATAGGCTAATCCCCATGTTGTCCTCAGCCATCAAGTAATCATCCAGAGTTGCTAGGATACGGGGACACTGGCGAGAATAACGCCTCTCTGTCTGGCATGTTTTATTTTTATTTTTTTATTTTGTTTTATTTCATTTCATGTAAATATTTATCAAATGAATATACAGTAATGGTTAGTGTATATTTTTTGCTGTTTTTGCATCATTTTTATTGTGGCAAACACTAAACAAAAAGATGGTCAATTGGTCGTTCATTTGAAACTAGTTTTCTTCTAAGATGTAGTGTCTACCTGGGTGTCTGTTCTACCTGTAGTCGGTTGACTGCCCAGTTACTGAGTGTAGTCGGTTGACTAATCAGTTATAAGATGATGAGGCTGTGACTACGCCAATGTATTGCAACTCCGCAGTCTGAACTTTTGTTTACGTAGCTTATTGGGAGTTCTGCATTTGGCTGTGAGGGGCCTTTCACTACACAGTCCAGGACGAGCGGTGGTGGATATGCTACAACAAACGCAGTCTTGGCGTGTTTTGTGTTTTTGTTTTGTTTGTTTTGATTTGCTTTTTTATTAGATTTTCCTTTTTGTTCCATTGGTTATTGTATTGTTATGATCAGGGCATTGCTGAAAAAGAGCTGAAAGCTCAGCCAGTTTTCCCTGAATAAAGAATGGTTGATGTACACTCTCCTGCAGGGCTATGGCACTCATCTGATGAACCATCTGAAAGAGTACCACATCAAGCACGGCATCTTGTACTTCCTCACGTATGCAGATGAGTACGCGATCGGCTACTTTAAGAAGCAGGTGGGTGGCCCTCCTGCCGCTTCAATCAGACCACTAATGCCTGCTTCTCTTCTGTTAGCTCCCTTTTATTTTTTGTAGTTGACCATGTTTTGTTGGTGCTCCACTTGCTTTGTTCTTGCAGGGTTTTTCCAAAGACATTAAAGTGCCCAAGAGCCGTTACCTTGGTTACATCAAGGACTATGAGGGGGCAACCCTGATGGAGTGTGAGCTTAATCCCAGGATCCCCTACACTGAGCTGTCGCATATCATCAAGAGGCAAAAAGAGGTGACACTCCAGCCGAAGCTACACACACACACACACGTACACAAACATGTCTCAAAGTATAAATGTTTTATTCATACTTACTCATCCTTTGAGTTTGGCAAGACATTCAAATGTTAATATGAACCAGTGTTCCATCATTTGCTTGGATCGTTCTTTCGGAGTGCAGATTTTAATCTCTTGCCTGACTGTTAAAGGTGTGTGACTTGTTGCATAAAAACGATCCTTCCTCAAGAAGGAACCCAGCAGACAATGCAGTCCAAATGCAGCTGTGAGTGAACGTGTCCCTAGAGATTCTCATTCATGGAAGGCATCTTGTCTAGTCAGCCATGGAACGTAACGGTTGTGTAAAGGGTCATTGATTGTGTGTGTGTGTTCTCCTCTGTGCTTCCATGTGCAGATCATTAAGAAGCTGATTGAGAGGAAGCAGAGTCAGATCAGAAAGGTGTACCCTGGACTCACCTGCTTCAAGGAAGGAGTGCGGCAGATTCCTGTGGAAAGCATCCCTGGCATAAGTACGTGTGGGTGTACTGTGTGTTTGTGTGTCTAAAGCATTTCTGGCATAAGAATGTTTTGCTGTGCGGGTGAGGGCTTTTTTTACCTAATGAGTAAAAAGAAAAACATAATAATAATAATAATAATAATTATTATTATTATTATCATCATTATTATATTATAATTAAATAATAATTAAAGATTATTTTCCATGTCTTGGCCCTGGTGTGCTGACTCTTACCGTCACCCGATTGTTAGTCTGCTGGATCCATCAGTCTGTTGAGGCTTTTGTGAGGTCCCAATCTCAAGGGTTGCCTCACAGTTGTGTGTGTTTTTTTTTTTTGTCCCACAGGAGAGACTGGTTGGAAGCCGGTGAAAGAAAAAGGGTGAGAATCACTCAGTTATTGCAGATCAGTGCTGCATTGCTCAGGTGTTGTTGTTGTTGTGTCGTTGTTGTTGTTGTAGTAATAGGCCCTTAATACATGCGCTGTCCTTGGCCCTGCAGAAAAGAGCTGAAAGATCCAGACCTGCTGTACAATATGCTGAAGAACCTCCTGGCCCAGATCAAGGTACTAATGCACTCAAGACATCAGGGAGCAGATGGCTGAATCTTTCATTCATCAATTGTCTCAAAAAATCTTCCAAGTAATGCAATGTTGGTATACTCTGAATGTGTGTGTGTGTGTGTGTGTGTGTGTGTGTTTGTAACAGACCCATCCTGATGCTTGGCCTTTCATGGAGCCAGTAAAGAAGTCTGAAGCTCCTGATTATTATGAGATCATCCGATTTCCTATAGGTGAGCCTTTGTCTTAGCCAAGGACTGTCTTTCTTCCATCACTGATTCAGGCCCAAACATTACACTAAATATGGGAACCTAATCTTTGGTTGCTCTGTGTGTGTGTGTGTGTGTGTGTGTGTGTGTGTGTGTCCTTGTCTTTTCCCCCACTCCACTTCGTTCCATGCAGACCTGAAGACCATGACGGAGCGGCTGAAGAACCGCTACTACGTGACCAAGAAGCTCTTCATTGCCGACCTGCAGCGCGTCATCACCAACTGCCGCGAGTACAACCCGCCGGACAGCGAGTACTGCAAGTGTGCCAACACCCTGGAGAAGTTCTTCTACTTCAAGCTCAAAGAGGGCGGCCTCATCGAGAAGTGAGGAGGCGGGATCCCTGAGCTAAGGCGGGGCAGGGGGGGCGGAGCAAGGCTACAGTAGGTGGCTGGCTGGGGATTGGATGAGGCGGGAAAGGGCGGGATCACTGCGCAGGCATCAGTGCTAATGAGGGACCACTGAGCTGCAGGGCAGCACTGCTGTCCAACACCACTTCAGCCACACGTCAAAACTCACGCCAGTGCTGCCACCCGCACACATGCAGGGGACTTAAGACGTGCATGCATACACACACACACACACACACACACACACCATGGGAAGCTTATGCAAATGGGCATGGGGGGGGGGGGACTGTGTGTATGTGTGAAGGCGGTGAATCCAGTGCTTATGTCCAAATGGACAGAGTATATTTTGTGTGTGTGTGTGTGTACATCAACAGGTTTACTCTTATGCCACTTGGTATTGGGAGTTTGAGTTTTTTTTTTTTTTTTGCCTGTTTTTGACTGGTCTCCTGACCGCACGACTCCAATAGTACTGGACTTCAGGACGAGGAGTCGCATCACTCTGGACATCCATTTCCTACTACCCTTAACACACACATACACACGAGTTAAAAGATGTTTACTGTCTTTTATAGTTTTCTCACATAATACACAGACACTGGTTATTAGATTATCAGGTCATCTCTTGTGCTTTACAAATGCTGTCGTTGTCCGAAGCATTATCTGTGTCCTACTCAAAGTGAAGGCGTTTTGATGGGGAGTAGTTTCACCCCAGTTGTGTAAGTATTTAGACGTGGTCACTTGAACACTGGAGTGGACAGGAGGCAAGTAGTCTGTTAGCCTCCCCACACCCTACTTGGCCAATTCCGGGCCTTCTCTAGTAATGTTGCAATACAATGTCACGCCTTTAAAGTATGTGTTCCAGAAGAATACAGACGGATCCCTGGGCAATGTCCACAATTGTTCCCCCAAAAAAAGCCAAGCCTAGGAGTGAGTGCAGACATTGTTTTCTTTCCCAAGAAACAGATTCCCCTTTGAATTGCGCAAGAGCTGTACAGTATCTCTTGTTACCATGTGAAAACACACACACAAGTTTTTGCTTTTTAAATCGTCTTGTGTTGCCTCCGGACACTATTGGTTTTGTATCCAGTTCCTGTGCATTCAGTTTTGCTCAGTAAAATGCCTATTGTGCTCTGCTAGCAGATGGCATAAGTCAACAGCCAGGGTGCTGGCATTTAGGTTGGGTTCTCTTTCCTTGTTAAGATAGCCAGGAGTCGCTAGGGAGGTGGTAGATGCAATTAGGGGGAGTCTGATCCTTCATTTGTTTTTTTTTTTGTTTTGTTTTTTGAAGTAGTAGTCTTTGGCTTTTCTTCCTGTGTATGGACCATTAAACCTAGTTCATTCCATTCTGTTGTGTGAAACGGTTCATTAGTTCAGCTCTACTGTAGTTGGGAGAGCAGAAGCATGAGCTCCAGAGTGCTCCCCTCCCGCTGCTCAAAGCAAGACGTTCCACTCACTCTTCAGTCTGTGCCTTGTTTAAAGCTTTCGTCCCACTGCTATATAATAGTCAAGGACCTTGTGAAGTTGGGCAATATAAGATTTGTAATTCTGCCAAACTCTGAACACACACACACACACACTTACATATACTGTCACCAACTCATGTCACGACTTTTTTTGGTCACTTCTCATGGTCTCCTTACAGTATGCTGCATTTTTATTCTCAACAACATGGATTAACCCTCACATCCTCAAAAAACTAATTTGGAAAAGAAGAAAAATCATTTTCCAGTCGCATTCAAAAGATGCCTGTGAATTGCTACAGCTTGATGTACTGTACCTTTGTTCATTCAAATAAAATGTTTTTTTTTTTATTAAGTATGTGATCGTTTATTTGGGAATGAATTTTTAGATTAACATTCTACCATCATTCTACCTCCATGAACTGGTTACAAAGACAATATTTTACCACATTAACGTGGCTTTGATTGAGTTACAGGGTTCATACGTTTTGAAAAAACTGGAAAAGTTATGGAATTTGAAAAATGCTAATTCCAGGCCTGGAAAGGTTTTGGAAAAGTAAAAAGACACAGAAAGTTTTGGTAAAGTCATGGATGTTTTTACACAGCGTAATAAGGCGTGATAAATAATAATAATAGGCCTAATAATAAATAGTTTAAATAGAACGGCAAAAAAGTATTTCATGCCGACTTAACCTTAACATTCTATTCGGGTCTTAACGTTCAGTTCACTTCCTGTTCACTCATTTTATTCTTGCATAAAGTCGACTTACATTTTTAAGAGTACATAATCATGGAAATGATTGGTTGGTTAAAGTGTGCACGAACCCTGGAGTTATTTCTCTGCACTCATAAGATATTCTCTGGTTCTCATTAGGTCACATTTAATTTGTTTCACGGTAAATGAGAAATAAATAGGCAAGGCCATTTATTTAAATAGCAAATTCCAAGGTAGTTTCAATGTGCTTTACAAGTCGATCAGTTTACAATAAAAGGAAAAATGATAGGCCTACATATATGATAGGTAAACAAAAATATATATTTGCCTCTTGTGAGGATAAGTCAGTGGATCAAGCGCTATATACAACAGATCAAGCGCTGTCTTTGGCAATGGTGATCTAGTTGGCTCTCAACAAGATCCTTCAACTGCATCGTACCCCTGCTGACACTGTAGTGGCCCCCATGAAACTTACATTTGCCATAAAGCCAATTCTTAGAGATGTGTTCTGTGTGCTTCCAAATAGGGATTGTGCTGAAGCGTATACCCTACAAGTATGAAGAGAATATCCAGTGGTCATGGATAAGCAGTTACAGTATGGGGCATCTTTGGAGGATTTTGTGTGACTGGCATACAGTATACACACTTTCCCCTAATAGCTTGATGTCTTTAACAGCGAATACTTCAGAAAGGACATGCCTGTTCTGATTCAGTTTGTCTTCAGTTCATTTGACTTGTATTCACACAGTACTACAGTATTTGTCACTTAACAGACATTAACAAGAAACACCCAAGAGCAACAGTGAGGAAAGAATAACTCCCTTGTGATAGTTATTCAAGGTAGGAAGATGTAGTAGCAGCCTGACCTGATGTTAACGTCCATCATGAAGTCTTTCATGGGGGCTACAGTGGCTTGTGTTCAGTTTGACAAGTGCCATCAGGACAGAGGTTGACGGAAGACCCAAAGGAAGGAGGGTAGGTGTTAGCATGGGCCTCCTGTGAGGTTGCTTGGTTGCACTCAGTGGTAGTTGGTGACAGGGAAGCCATGTCTATATACAGTATATACCCATAACAAATTAGGTATGTTGCATGTGAACTCATGCAACAGGGATGGGGGGGGGGGATGAAGAGTGGCCACCATGCTCTTCACCAGCAGAGGGAGTCCTTCCCAATGAGACCCATGAGGAGGGATGGTCCAACAAGCACCAATGGGGAGGGGTAAAGAGGAAGGTTCTAAGTATAGACTGAATTAGGGTCCACATGACAATTGTGTGTGTGCACGTTATTTCACAAGAGAGGTGCACAGAAGCAGAAAGCTCTTCCTCCT
The DNA here is from genome assembly GCA_017657215.1 of Limnothrissa miodon. Taxonomy (NCBI): domain Eukaryota; kingdom Metazoa; phylum Chordata; class Actinopteri; order Clupeiformes; family Clupeidae; genus Limnothrissa; species Limnothrissa miodon. Next base: position 62,617 of record JAGFZM010002256.1, read on the forward strand.
GTAGATGTTAATATTCTCACGATTACATGGAGAACAGCATTTTAGGATCATAAGGGTCTAGCAAGAGATCTTTAATATGTTGGAGCAAGGTCATTAAAGGCTTCATAAGTTAGGAGCATTTTAAACTGAATTTGGACAAAAATGTCCCAGTGAGTTTGGGTAGCAATATTTTGTAATAGCTGTGAATTTAAAACAGGAGTCAATACAGTACAGAGTACAGAGCATTACAATAAGCAAGCCTGAAGTTAACAAATGCATGTATTGAAATTGGGCTGTTCTTTTAGATGAGATTTAAACAAAAAGCATATATGATAAAATATAGACCTGACTTGGCTGGGTGATTTTCAACTAATACACCCAAATCACTAAACTGGGTGTAAAAGTTTAACACAAGACTATAAACTCCAGTTAATAAAGTTCATGTCAGTGTTTAGCTACTGGTTTCATTTTCCTTCCTCAGCAGTGCTTTCCAGCAGTTTCCCTTTCCTCGTTGAAGAGCAACAGTGGGCTCTTGGAAGGGGTTCCTCTGACTCCCCAGTAGGCTCTTTTCAGCCCCTCCTCTCTGCTCTCTACACTCATATCACAGATGATACTGTGCTGTATGATACTCTTCTTTTTTCCATCTGCAGATGTGTAGCCTACATAATGCAACACAGTAACAGTGGAATGGAATCCTCATGTCCACAGATTCATTTGAATGCTGGGTGTTTAGCCAGCCGGCTTTGCGTCTGCCTGTCATTTCCTAATGTGACTCAGCTGACAGCCGTCGCACACCTCCCCGCGGGGCCCCTGCTTGACATTTTCAGTTTCGTTTTCTCTGACAGCCGCAGCGAGAGCGTCTATAAAAGAAGAAGCAGAACTTGCTTCATTTTCATCCATCTGGTGTTCTCTGTAATATTTGTTAACAGAAGGTAAGCATACTATTTTTGTTTCTAGTGTGACACTGACTTTGAACTAGGACTTGAAAGATCATAGAGGTAGTCAGAATTTTGTTCATTTGGCAATCAAGTTGAAGTGAAGTTGGTGAGCTCGTCTAGGTCAGCCCTGCCACCTCTGGTGCAAGCATTGTGAAGTGACTCGGTGTAGGATGGGTTGACTGCCATGGCTGGTAATATTAAATAGAAGTTTTATTTACACAGCAGCATGGCTTGACAAATGACAGAATTATACAGTAAACTTTACCAGTAGAACAGTAGCACAGTAGGACATTAAAGCATGTTCTGTGACTTGTGGAAAGTGAAAACTAAAAGGCAGATAGACCCCTAAATACACCCCTAAAGCCTTGGTATTCCTTGTGGTTCGTGGTAGATGGAAGACTTACAGCTTCGAGATTATCAGCTTGAGGTGGTCCAGCGTGCTGTGCGGAGAGAGAACATCATCATCTGGTTGCCGACAGGAGGGGGAAAAACCCGTGCCTCTGTTTTTGTTGCAAAGAGACACCTGCTCTCCACACCCAATGCCAAGGTCGCCGTCCTTGTGAATAAGGTACTCTTCACCAAGCTTTCAGAGCCAGGTCATAAACTAGTAAAATCTACTCAGCATATAGTGTGAACTGTGAAGCCACATTAGGGTGAAGCACACACAAACCCAGAGCAGTAGGCCTGCTACAGCAGCATCTGGGGTGCAAGTGAGGGGTTAGGGTCTTTTCTCAGGGGAACTTTAGATATGGTCTACTGGGTGGGGCCAGGCCTTTGTTTAGCCCATAGCCCTAACCAGGAGGCTACGGCTGCCTCCAACTAATCTCACCTCATCCAGATTCCCACACAGCTCTTACTGTGTAAAATTGTTTGCTGATCTATGTTGAGCAGTGCAAATTTTTATGCACTTGGGCGGTTTTATGTTTGGGCAATTTTGTATGAAATTGTGAATTAATTCATATTTAGCAAAAATGTGTGATATACATGTATTAATCAGATTTTGTACACTTATTATTCTTATTCCAACCTATTTTTGAATTTAAAAAAATCTTTCTAGCGAGGCAAATGAGAACTGAATGGGCATGTTCTTGTGTCCACACAGGTGCACCTAGTTGACCAACACCACAGCCATGAGTTTTCCGAAGCCCTGAGAGAATACAAAGTTGTTCCCATTAGTGGCGACTCAGAGGAGAAGAACTTCTTTGGCCGTGTGGTCAGGGACTCGGACCTGGTCATCTGCACGGCACAGATCCTCCAGAATGCACTGATCAACACTGAGGAGGACAAGCATGTGGAACTCACAGGTTAGAGAGGCAGCAGCACTCAGATTATACGGTACACTGTTACGGTCAACCAAATGATGTGAAACACCAAAAGGAGTACAGAAGCATTCAACTAGGCCTGTGATTAAATCACATTCTCTATTTTGGCAGTATTTTATTGTCTTTACAACTGACTTAGGATGGCATTCACATTTTTTTGTGTTTTGTTTTACTGACCTGAACTTCAACAGAGGTGCAAAGACATGCTGTTCAATTGAAATGGGAAGAGTTTAGCTTCAACTGTGTTTCACTGTAATGTACACAGTTCCACATTTTGATTGTGAAAGTGCTGTTCCAAAAGTCTCCAGCAGTCAGGTCAGGGCGACAGGAGCCTGCAGGTAATGCTGGTTTTGTAAGATCTTGTGTTTTTGTGCTTAGACTTCACCCTGCTCATCATTGACGAGTGTCACCACACCAACAAGGACAGTGTATATAATAAAATCATGGGCAACTATATCAAGAGCAAGTTAAATGGTGTTAGACGACTCCCACAGATCCTGGGCCTGACAGCATCACCAGGGACCGGTCGTGCAAAGACTCTGGACAATGCTGTAAATCATGTCCTACAGGTGTGTGTAGGTGTGTGTGTGTGTTTGTCTCTGTGTGTGTTTTATAATACTAAATAGTTTTCTCCTCCCTTCCTGCAGATTTGTGCAAATCTGGATTCTGTGATCGTCTCAACTGAGAACTACAAGCCTGAGCTGATGGAGGTTGTCCCAAGGCCAGTTAAGCATTATGACATTGCAGAAAGAAGACCCCATGTATGTCTATCACTTTCTGTAACCTCCACCTTTCTACTTTCAGCCAGTAACACAGACACTCTCATCTTTTGTAGTAGTCCCATAGCTAGCTAAGTCTGTCTGTCCTATGCTGTAGGACCCATTTGAGGAGCATTTGAAGAGCATGATGACAATGATTCATGGTTTCATGGATGCTGAAGAACTCCTTCCATTCCGCACGTTTGGAACGCAGGAATATGAGGGTGATGTGGTGCAGCTGGAAAAGATCGGTAAGTAATATCTCCAGATGTGGGAAGTAACTAAGTACATACACAAGTACTGCACTTAAAGAGCATTTTCAGGTATCTGTACTTGAGTATTTATTTTTTTCTGACAACTTTTACTTGTAATGTACAATGTACAAATGTAATGTATATATGTTACAAAATACATTATAGGGCATGTGTTATGTCATCTGTACTGGAATACATTTAAAGTAACCTTCCGAATACTGCTCATCTTGACACTGCAAAATGACTGTGTGTGTTGTCAGGTGTGTCAAGAAGAAACAGACTACTGTCTCAATGTGCAATTCACCTGCGAAAGTACAATGATGCCCTTCTCATCAATGACACGGTTCGCATGGTGGATGCTCTGAGAGTGCTTGAGGATTTCTACAGTCTCAAGGAAGGTGTTGCCCTGGATGGAACCGATTTGTTTCTGTCTGGACTATTTCAAGGTCAGAGCATGCATTTGGTTCTGGATATTAACAAAAAAAAATATTGATATGGTAATATGGTTTAACAAATATACAACAGTAGTGTGAATTTCCCTGATAATGACTTAGTTGCTCCTCCTCAGAAAACCATGTGGAGTTAAAGTTGCTGGCGTCTGACAGGAATTTTGAGAACCCCAAGCTGGTTCGCCTGGAGAAAACCCTACTAGAGCAATTTAAAAGCCAACAGAATCCAAGCAATCACAGTTCCCAAGGAGATTCCAAACCCCCAAAGTGTATCATCTTTTCAAAGACACGACAGGGCACCCTCTGTCTCCTAGACTGGGTGTGTGCCAATGCTAAGCTGATGAATGCCAACGTCAAAGCGGCTATCCTTATTGGTGCAGGCACTGGCGACACTCACATGACCCAGGTGTTGTACAACTGTTATGTTGTTACCTATTACTGAATATGCATCTACTGATACATACTGTTCTCCACGCAAGAGCACAATGTCTTATAGTATATTCATTGTGGTGTATATTGCATGACATATGTCTGGTGGATCTATCAGAGTTCGTTTTTTTCTATGAATGTTTATTTGCCATCTGACATGGTGTGGGTGTGTGAATGCTCCCTGTGGTTCTCTTTGCAGAACAAGCAAAAAGACACAATTTCCTTGTTCAGGAAGAATGTATACAACCTGCTCATCTCCACTAGCGTGGCCGAGGAGGGACTCGATATCCCAGAGTGCAACATGGTGGTCCGCTACGGTCTGCTTACCAATGAGATTGCCCAGCAGCAGGCCCGTGGCAGGGCGCGAGCTGAGAACAGCGTGTACTCAGTGGTGGCCACCCAAGGGAGCCGCGAGGTCCGCAGGGAAATGATTAATGAGTACCTGGAGGAGCTGACCAGCAGGGCAGTGGCACAAGTGCAGCGCATGGAGAAGGAACAGAATCAGAAGTACCAGGCAAAGGTCAGTCCTGTAGCATCCATGAGTAACATTGGATGAGCATTGCTCAAAGGAGAGTGGGCCTTGAATGGAATGTTAGCAGTAGAATTAACAAGCGTAGAAGTAATGATGTGTAAAATAGGAGAAAATATGGTGTAGAGATAAGACAGGACCTTTTGTGTTCTAGATACGAGAACTCCAGCAGATGTCTGTGATAAGCCGCATGATGGAGGAGCAGACCAGGGACAGGGCCAGACATCGCTTCACACCTGACCAGGTGCAGCTCAGCTGTCGGGGGTGCTTCAATGAAGTCGCTTATGGCAGCGACATCAGAGTCATCGAGAACTCGCACCATGTCGTTATTAACAAAGATTTTAAGTGAGTCAAATACACCCAAACCTGGGCTCTGCTGTGGCTTCTGCTAAGGAGGGCCCTGTTGCCACCAGTCAATACATAAATTACTGATATGCTGTTTTAGTCTATAAAATGGATGTTTCAATTTAAATGTCTGTGTGTGTGTGTGTCACAGGGTGTACTACACACTTGGAGGACAGATAAACTTAGAAAGGCAATTTGAAGACTGGGAGCCTGGGCAAAAGATCTTGTGTGATAGATGTAGAAAGGTACATCTGTGTGTGTGTGTGTGTGTGTGTGTGTGTGTGTGTGTGTGTGTGTGTGTGTGTGTGAGAGAGAGAGAGAGAGAGAGAGAGAGAGAGAGTGTGAGTGAGTGAGTGAGAGTTCATGTGAGACATGTTGAGAGAGAAAGTAGCTGTATGTTTCAATTTATTCCTTTTGTTTGCTTAGAATGTACTTAAAGGTGTATTTGAATAATGTAGATTATCATCCTTGAATATTCTTCTTATCAAACTCAATTCCATTTGTCACTTTCAGGAGTGGGGTATGGAGATCAGGTTTAAGAAAGTAGCTGTTCTTCCCTGCATACAAATTAACAGCTTCTCTATCAGAACTCCTGACAGCAATGAGCTCAAGTCTCCTAAGAAGTGGAAGGACGTGCCTTTTCCAGTGGAGCAGTTTAACTTTAGCGAGTATGCCAGTAGCTTGGGCTTGGATCTAGACTTTGAACTGGACTGGACCAGCTAATGCAGGATGACTGTTATACACCAAGTAATAGAGTTTTTAATATGAAATATTGAATATGAAAAGCGCTTCCTTAGGACCAGACATCAATTACATTCCTGTCTTTAAAGAGGCCAGTTGGTTATGCCGTCACAAAACATTCATTCGTAAGGAGGAATGTACCTTTTAATACCTCACAGGAATGTCTGATTACAGGACACAGTTTGATCAGTTGATGAACAAAAGTGTTAGGTTACCCCTTGTTTATTTGTACCTTTTTGTTTGTAGTGCTTCATGATCATGCATGGTGATATTGATCCTGTCTTTTTACAGTATAATGTAAAAAACACAATGTAATGAATTATATGATCAATTTGGTCATTAGGTACTTATGGATATGAATTTTAAATATATTCCCCTGTGTGTTTTACTAGTAGGCATCAATCTCATATCACCCCCATAATGCGTTAAGAAATGCTGCTTTAAGACAGTGGGTATTTCTCTATAGTGTAGTATTAGGTAGTCATGAAAATACTGTTTCAAGGGCTGCATTTGCTTCTGTAACCAGTAGGTGTTGATGTGCAATAGTCTAACTCTTATTTTCCAATGTCTTCCTGTTTAACAGGAAACTCAGATTACTCATTGAATGACCATTTTTATGAACATCTGCTGTTTTTTTTTTTTTTTTTTTAACTAACTGCATGTTATGGATTTATAGTAGCAACTGTTGATCATCATAATTAAATCAAGATACCGGTAGTTTGTTTATCAACATTGATTCATTAATTGTCAATCATGGGTATACCATATTTTTCCAAATATACTTGATAAATACATTGCGCTGGTGTGGCAAGTGCAAACAGTTTTTTTTATATATATATATTTTATACATTGTTATTTTATCAGGGATGCAAACGCATGTACGGTCAAAAAAGTGGTCCACAGGTCACCCAAAATTACGTGAAAAAAGCGAGAGGCGCCAAAAAGCGAGCTGTTTGCATCCACAAACAGAATCAGACATTATTGGATTTGAAGGGGTGCATAGCCTTGCCTGTGTGTGTGTAAACAGTGTCTGGTTTGCAATGTCAATGTCATGGCACCAGTAGCTTCAGAGAAGCGTTGGTCATGACTCATGCTACACTATATTCCAATAAGTGAATATATGCACAGTTGCAGATTCAACTTTTAGTCAACTCAAAATATAGGCTACCATAAAAGAGTGTTATTTTTTTCAATTATTTATTAAAATTGACCATGGCCTGAAAAACTATAGGTGGAATTATATTCATTACAATGTCAATTAGGATATGATTCCAGTAAAATGAATTCCCACCTTTAGAAGGGGATTTTATATACTTTTGGGTCAGACCCTGACATTTCATCTGTGAACATTGAGTGATTCAACATTTTAAGGTTATATATTCAAAGAATATTATGTAATGTTTGCCCTAAAACAGTACATCCAAGTAAGTGACAAATAGACTCGCTTGAAAAAGGTATAAGGCTGATTAATTGAAAGATAAACAAATTCCCATTATCGCATGCAGAGCAATGCAAAAGTTAACCACTGAACTTAAACAGGGGAGAGACGAAACAGGCCTTTAAAGAGAAATGTTTTGTAACACTGGCTTAAATTTGAATGTATGCAAACACCTGGTGAGGGAATGTAAATCAGTCTTCCCACACATATTAACATCTCGACCCAGAATACATTAAAAACAACTTTTAGAATTGATTATGACATGTATACTTGTAAAAAGTTATTACACTAATTAGCAGAATTGGTGTATATAAAAAATAGAATTTACTAAAATGGTAGAAAAAGGTAAAGACAAAACACCTTTAGGGAACCTGTGTCAGCATTCAGGTCCACTGTGGTGAAGCTAATACACATGGTGGAGTGGGAAGAAGCTATAGGAGTCTGCTTGACCTGCGGCCGCGGGACGTTGATTGTGTAGAACCTGGCGCCGTGTTCTCCTTTGCCGAAGAGGGTTGACTTTGAGAGGCTTGAGGCCTGTGGATTTCTAGATTTAAAAGGAGGACAACACCAGCAGTCATCAGGCAACAATACGGCATTTACTCTTCATTACATATGAAAAACTCTGCTAGCACATGGTACATACGTACCATGTGCTAAGTTTGTGTAGCCTATGGTGTACCGTCAGCTATAAAGTGTCCATTTGAAAACTAAATAGGAAAAGTGCAGAAAGGCTAACTGGGTAGCGAATTAGTTCCCATAGCTTCACTAAACAAGGGAAACTCAACTCTATGCTTATTAGGGATGCGCCCCCCTAGGCCTGGGCGATTAATCAAAAGTAATCAAAATCGACATTCAGAACCTATAATGGATCAAATTTTTCCAGGTCAATCATTTCAATTACTTTCCCTTTAAAAACACTCCTGCTCTGTTACGTTGTGTTATTTTGACAATATGTTAAGCATGGAGAGCTTAAACACTGAGACAACTGAGCAACAAGAGCAGCTTGTATCAAAGAAAACATTTATGTTCAATAAATAATCATAGATAGTAGACAGTGTGTTTCCTTCCTAAAATCAAGTAATGAACCCTTCATTCAATAATCTCTCACTTGTAATATGTGAGCATATATACTGTACAAAACTTGTCAGTGACCTATGAGATCAAAATAAAAAATCGTTAATTAATCATAATCGAGTTTAAATGTTCAATTAATCGAGATTTTGAGTTTAGGCCAAATCGCCCTGCCCTACACCCCTCGGCCCTAAGACTGCATGTCCCATCACCTTGAGTGAAGCATCAAATTATCATCTTGAGAACTGATGCTATAGGTCATGTTAGCGTCCTAAAGTCTATCTCTGATTGTAAGTTCAGCCGATCCTGCACCTGCCTCGCTGCCCATGCCCTAGTCCTCTCCCCAATGGCATTATCTGTGCCGCCAAGAGAAAAGTGTGCTACATCTTATTTGCCTTATTACAGGATATTTGTCTTCCTCTCAAATCCTTCTAAGTGGAAAATGTGAAATGGAGAGGCTCAGTTTGTTCATCAACTAGAGGACTCAGTTTGTTCATGTGCTGAGGTCCCAGTAGAAACCAAACCCTGTCTATAAGTCCAATATTCGTCCAAATTCAAAATAGATTCCTGGATTCGGTACATCCCTATAACCATAAGCATACTGGAAAAGAACCCCCACCCTCCCAAAAAAAAAAAAATACATAGGCACAGTACTACATCATCACCAATGAACCTCTAACAGGCTTGCAAATTATATCTCTATAAATCCATCTGTGCATGATTTCAGAACAAAACCACAATCACCCTACCCAGTAACAGCAGTTCTAGTGTGTACACTGAGAAATGTATGTCTGAGTTTTTGTCCTTCACCTGGGATTTCATGGGGCCAGAACTCATTGCAGGCAGGGCACTGAGGGTCGCTGCGTCCTCGAAAGTAGCGGGCCACACAGGGCAAGTGCATCCTAATGCCACAGTCGGGATTCTCACACATCTGACACTGACCAGAGAGAGAGCGAGAGAGAGAGAGCGAGAGAGAGAGAGAGAGAGAGAGAGAGAGAGAGAGAGAGAGAGAGAGTTAACTAAGATTATTAACAAAAAAAATCAGAGCAGAAGGATTATTTTTACAACTCTACCTCTACCTGGGTAATCAAGGACATATCTTTCTGAGCCACACTAACTATGAGGAAATATTTCAGTTGAAACTGTATACTGGCAGTATTTGTTTGTGCATGAGTCATGTGAACTCCTCTTTCCTTCCGAATATGGCCGTATTCCAGTCTCCAAAACCCCAAATAAACCCACTGGGTTTATGGCAGAATTAAATACAATTGAGAGTCATGTATACCTTAACTGAAAAAATGCTCCTTAATGCAGGTAGGCTTGAAGAGGCAGATACATGGCTACTTTACATCAGTGACTGGAACACTACTCCTCCACTTATGTAATCGGATTATTTAGGATCTTACTCCAACTAGAATAATGACCTTTTCCCACATGTACTGTGCATGTGACCTTAGTCAATAGGAAATTCGGAAATGATACTTTTCAAAACATTTAGTTCACAAAGGCATAGAACAGCCTTCGGAAACAACGCTGGAACTGAGGAGTGTACCTGGAAGGCAATGTTATGGCAAACATGACAGTCTTTAATGAGATCCTGGTATAAGGTACGTATGTGCTGTTCCATTTCCATGATGCATCGAGTGCTCAGTGAATATTCCCCATGTTTCTGTCAAGACAAGACACAACTGAAATCAACCTAGACCACTTCTTTGTTTGTGTAAAGACACATTTTTACAAGGCATAAAAAGGACATTGCCTTTCAGAGAAACATACCTCTGTCAGCCACTTATTTTGGACAAACTTATTTAAAACTTGTTCTGTCTCTTTTTTCTTTAGCTTCTTTGAAAGAAGTGCATCACCACAGTTCAGAATGTCTGTAGATGAAGCAGTGCCATTCTCAGACTCTGTCACCAGATCCATCTGAGAACACATGACAACAGCATGTGTTAAAAATTAAAGCGTGCCAATGTTTATTTATTACAGTGCACAATAAATTAACAATGTGGTCCAGAACTAGACATAGACAAAACTTACTATTTTTCTAAACAACTCCAGCTCATTGTCAGCATAGTCAGAGGACATCCGTGTCACTTCTGTTTCAGCTAAATTGACCTTAATGAGGAAGCCAACAGATTTGGTAAAATGATTATGCAAATGGAAAAATATGTCCATGTAGAAAACAGAGCACTGGCTAGCCTTAACGTTACGTACCAAAGCATAATACTGAAGGCCGTCCTCTTCAGACATTCCCTTTCTTATGTGCATGAACATAGATTGCAGATTAATGTTGATGACATCTACGAATTCATCCAATTTGTCCTGGTTATAGTTCGCTGCACAAATAAAAAAAAAAGATAGGACCAAGTAGAACAAGCGACTCGAAGAAATACTCTAGAATTCAGTTTGTTTTTGGGGGTGGATGGGGACCTACCTCCAGCAACTTCACAACAGTGTTTATGTAGAGCCTTGGCCTGGGAGGCATCAATAATACCATTGCTCATCATCGTTTGTAGAAATCTCCGGTGACTGTCTCCCATTGGCCGCGCCATGTCTAAAGTTAATCAGAGCACAAGGATGTGTAACCATGACGTACATGGGAAAAGGCTAACGTTATTTTCATACCACTGGTGTTAGTCTAAATTTTAATTTTTACAAGGTGCACAGTGCCAAAGATTAACAGTATTGAGTTCTAAAATGATTAATTAGGGGACGTGTCTGTCTTAACAAGGCGCAGTTGACATTGGAAAATTATGCCAAGTGCCATTCAAAACGAAACAAGCAGTGTCAAACAGCTGCCACTAGCTAGACAAACTTCGCGTTAACTAATGGGGTTGCCAGTAAATTCATGCTACAGCACACAACACTTGATAGTGACAAGATATGTAACGTTAATGTTCTCTTAGCCTAGCCATCAAGTTCCCCGGCTAAAACTTTCAAGACAGGGCGCCAGTTGGTTTCAAACTATGCTAAAGATGTAGCAGTCTTTAAATCACCACGCTCACCAAGCTCTTCTAATTGGTAATGCACTCCCAGACAACTCCACAAAACTCTGTCCCTCAGTACCAGCTCTAACACAGTACTCGTACCAAAGCCCGTTTAGTTTTCTGCTAGTACTACACCACTGAGCAACGAACGAGGCCAGAGAACTTTCTTCTTCATCATCATCTATTGATTGTATTTGTTCATACACGGTGTGAAGACTACTACCGCCATCTACCGGGTTGAGGTGTTTATTAGTTTGCATGAAAATGCAAACTATTGTTGTTCCTAGTTAGTTTGCATGAAAATGCTAACTATTGATATTCCTTTTCTTATTATTATTATTATTATATTCAACAACTTTAATGCGGCCCGAACTGCTTAACGTAGAAACTTCGTTGCGTAGGTCTCGCTCATGCGATGTGTGCTAAGACTTGTAAATTCTGACTTTGATACTTTTTAAACTATTACTAAAAAACTATAAACATTTTTACTGCATTGATTTTAAATGGGGACTTTAAAGTGGAGAGAATTCTGACTGGGCGTCTTGTCTTCTTTCAGACTTAACTGAGCTTGAACCGTTTAAGCTAGAAACTTATTTCGAACTTTGTTCCGGAGCAAAAATTGTGCGGGCCGAAAGCGGCCCGATTAAGACGAAAACACTCGGCCAATGCTCGGCATGAATCTAGGCCCGATTCCGCTCCGAGCACTCAGCTTTAACGCGGGCCGATTAAGACGAAAACACTCGGCCAATCCTCGGCATGAATCTAGGTCCGATTCCGCTCCGAGCACTCGGCTTTAACGCGGCCCGATTGCGGCACCCCGAGTGTGAGAACATGACACCCCCGCCTCCAGTCCAGCTCTAGGTTTGGGTTTATTTTAATGTTAGCCTATAACACCCCACCCCACCCCCCGCCCCCTCCCTTGTTTATTTGGACTGATGATATATTATATGTTATACTTAGAATGAAGACACATTAGATTTACGTTAACAACCTTTATTGAAATGAAAGATAGGCCTACAACAATATTGTCCGCCAACAACAATAGCTACTTCAACGTGATGAGCACAGATCACCGGTGTCAGATACATGCTTTAAGTCCATGCAGTCCGTCAGTCAGTTCTCTCTCCTGCACGAAAAAGAAAAGCACAACATATTTTATCATTAAGTCAAATCACCACTGATTGCAACAAATGCGACTTTAATGTATTTATTACTTAGTAGGCTAGTAAAGTAAAGTTAGTAAAGTTACCATGAGTTAGCCCATCTCAAGGTCATCTCCGTTTCTTCTACAACTTTTGACAGTCGGTCAGTTCTCTCCTGTAAAAGAAAAGGCACAAAAAATAAATATCAAGTCAAATCACCACTGGTTGCAACTAATACGACTATAATGTCTTTGGTATTTTGTAGTAACGTTAGTAAAGTTTTACGTCGATAAAGTTAACGTTACCATAAGAAAGATAACAGACGTTAGCCAAATTCGCCAACACAAAATGCATGGATGATGCATTGGAAATTTCCCAGCAAACCATTAATGTTAATATTTGAATGTATAACAGATTACATCAATTGTTTTAATGGTAATGATGGTGTCCGTACATTAGATGACTTAGTAAAATAGATTAATATTTTTTAATCAATGAATGAATAGCTTGCCTTACAGGGCTAGCAATATCTTTTCAAGTTCAAGTCTTCTGATAGCCTTTAGTTACAGTGACAAAAATACATTTACTGCCAAAGTAAAACACTACTTACCCAAAAACTGATATGATAATGTGACCAGAAACTTAATCGGCATCTCTGACTGAAGGACGCAGGCGGTATCTCCCTCCATCATGCGTGTAGTCAGCTAGATAAAGCTAAATAAAACTGTTAACATTAATCTTTACAGAAATGCGTTAAGGCTATCGGCGCGGCTCCTCAACACTGACCCGATGGTGCAACTAAGTGCAGAGACAAAAAATAAATCTTTGCAGGAAAGCTCGACTCCACGACATCGACCCAATGGTGGGCAAACTAACGTTAACACAAGAGTGGACAAGAAAGTAACGTTACTGATGATCCAAGTTTCGTGGACCTTCTACGTCTACCAGACGTTGACCTATCTGTTGTCTGGGACAGTAGTTAAAAAAAAACGTTGACTGTGGTATACAGTGGTTATAGTACATCTGGGCCGAGTATACTTGCCCGGAATTATATCCGAGTGTATTTGGCCATCTCCTGTTTTTCTGAGCCTTTGCCGACGCCTCCTCATGCAGGTGGAAAACGATAAGTGGACCGATTGCATTTTGCCAAGTCCTCACGGAATCTGGAAACTATGCTCGGCCCGACTGCAGTTTACCGTTGCCGAGTCACAGCCGAGTCACAGCCGATTCCCCCGCAGAAAATACGGAATTGGCCCGATCCTTCTTGCTACCTGGGGGAGAGCTCGGTCATGCCATGAACAAAGTGTATTTTCAACCTTCTAAGTCTTATACTTTTTAAAATATTGCAGTTTATCTATAAAACTTTTGTCTCCATAGGCTCAAACTTTTCTACTTAGAGTGTCAGTTGGAACAATGACTCATAATGGGTCTTAGAATGTTCGTTTGAATTGAGTGCACCTGCTCTTAACTGTCTCAAGTGTCATGTCCCCCCTTACTATTAATGGTTTCTAGTTCCCCCTAAAAGATCAAACTACTTATACTGCAGACTACCATCCACTACTCTCCTCCACCTTTTTTAACAGTTCAAATTATTCATTGTCATAATACACTATTGACCTATTGACACTATTGACTACCTATATATATCCATCGATCTCCCTCTCTCTCTTTTTTTATTCCTCTTTTTCTTTCTTTCTTTTCCCTTTCTTTCTTTCTTCCCTTTCTTTCTTTTTTCTTCTGTTTCTCTATCTTTCTTTCTTTCTTTCCTTTTTCTCTCTCTTTTTCGTTCTTCTTTTTCTCTTTCTCTTAAACTCTCTCTATATATATTTATATCTATCTATCTCATGTTTTAAGCTTACAATCTGACCCTCCTTCTCTCGTTCTTTCTTTCTCTCTTCCTCTTTCCTTCTCACTCTCTGTCTTTCCTTCCCTCTCTCACTCTCAATACAAACCCCTCCTCTTTCTCTCTCTCTCTTCCTGTCTCTCACCACTACACCACTTTACTATATACATCACCTTGCTATAAAAAACACACATCCGTATACCCTACATCCTCACTGCCATAATACACTACTGAATTGTTTTAAACTATAATAGTACCATATAATGCTACAATTCATTACTATGACACCTTATTTTTATTAACTCCTGTGACCTGAAGTACCCTAGCAACTGACAGTTAGCATACCTGAGTACCACTGTTAGCTTAGCATAGCTAGCATAGTTAACATGTTTACATTATTAGCATATATGCTAATTATCTTCAGCTATGTCCACTGAGTACCACTGTTAGCATGATTAGCATTGTTAGCATAGCTAGCATGATTAGCATATATACTAAATATCATCAGCTATGTCCACTAAGTACCACTGTTAGCATGACTAGTATTATTAGCATAGCTAGCATATTAGCATGTTAGCATAACTAATATATTTATGCTAATTAACATTATTCCACTGAGTACCACTTTTGGCATGATTAACATAACATATTAACATATTAGCATTTTAGCCTATTTAGCATAATTAACATCAGCTAAGACAACTGAGTACCACTACTACCATCATAAAATCTTTCTTCTCTTTCTCTTTTTGTCTTTCTTCTCTTTCTCTCTCTTTCTTTCTTTCTTAAATTAAATTTAACTATTTAATTAATTTGAACATTCAACTATCCCACTATTAACTCTATAAACTATTTCACTTAGAA
Organism: Limnothrissa miodon; assembly: GCA_017657215.1. NCBI lineage: Eukaryota > Metazoa > Chordata > Actinopteri > Clupeiformes > Clupeidae > Limnothrissa > Limnothrissa miodon. The sequence continues at coordinate 77,706 of JAGFZM010002256.1, forward strand.
ATTCCATGGCTTAAAGCCTCTATGTGTAGGATTTATCTTCTATTTATCTTCGTCTTTTATTAAAAATATATTTTTTATTTTAAAAATATAATGTAAAACGATGGTAATTACCTCCATGAATAAATTGTAGTGTTTACCGGTAAACTTGGTAATTTCCATTTATATATAGATATGGCTGGGGACCAAAGAAGAATATCCATTTTGCGCCGTCATTTTCAAAAGTACGGGTTCTTGTAGGGGAGAGCAGTATCGTATATTCAGCTCCGCCTTCCGCGTTTCCGCTCAGAGACTGAGTAGCAGAAACTGAGATAAGAGCGAGCGAGCGAACGTTGGGCCTCCGTAGCTAGAAATTAGGATTGTGGGAAGGGGAGGGCTAATACATTTTATTCAACAAATGCAGTATACCACTTCGCCGATAGATGGGGAATTAAGATACGATCCTACACATAGAGGCTTTAAAGTTAATTGCACTGCATTTTCATGCAAACGTAATTCCCTGGAATTACATTCTCTAGTTCAAAATAATATCAAGTTACTGGATGGGTTAATTCGTGGTAACAGGTCTCTTTATTGCCTCCTTCTTCCTCGAATATTTTAGGCTAAAACATTATCACAGTCTCATATTCACATTTTGGTCAATGTAATTAAAAAATAACTAACCTAATTCAACAACCTAGTTGTATATAATACGATACCTATAACAATACAACCAAGTTATCCCACCCTTCCACCCACCACCATACATTCAGAACACTGCTCCCACACTCCTATAGGAACTCCACACTTACAACCGAACCAGTATGCCACCACACTACCGCCACAGTCTATGACTACCACCCACCAACTTACTAGAACTTCCAGGCTCACAACAGGCTCATCACAACACATCAGAAGAGCAAAGTACCAGGTATTTGGAACCTTGCCTTGGTTCCTCAACCATGTTTGCCCATCCCTCAAACTATGGAGCGAGGAGAACACTTAAGCAACAACAGAGAAGGTTTATTTAAAAGTTGTCCAACGCGAATTAATTAATTGGGAGATGGAAGTGCTTTTTCATAACAATATGATATATAATATGAATAATTAAAAAACTCTCCTTTTCAGCTCTCTGCTTTCTTACATATGTTTATTGTTTTTTCCAGTTGACATTTTTTTTGTCAGAGCACTGAATTGTTCGACACTTGAGCACGTGTGATATTGAGTACTAAGGCTGGGATATTTGGCCTAAAATCAAAATCTCGATTAATTGTATTTGAACTCAATTACCATTAATGAACGATTCTTTTATTATATTTATTTTTTGCCCTCACAGTTCACTGACAAGTTTTTTACAGTAAATATGCTTACATATTACAAGTGAGAGATATGAGCTGCTCTGGTACAAGCTGCCGTTGTTGCTCAGTCTCAGTGTAAGCTCTCCATGCTTGACATGTCAGCAGAATAACATGTGGGGTCATATGACTCCATACACGGTGTTTAGTGTTTTTAAAGAGAAAATAATTGAAATAATTGACCTGGAAAAATCTGATCGATTATAGGTTCTGAATGTCTGAATACTTTTCGATTAATTGCACAGCCCTACTGAGTACCCTGCTAGTTTCAACTTGTCAGAAACTGTTGCCTGAATTCTCGTTAAAGTAGCAGGCTATGCCAGATCACAACCTTTCGGCGAAAAATCTAAGATGCTGTGATCTAAGATCTTAACTATATGGCCTATAGGTAGGCCTACATTGTGATGTGTAAAATAAGTTATTGTCAATGGAATACCTGCTTTGTAGCCTAAGCTAGGTCTATCTATCTGTCTTATTATTTTAATGTGAAATGTTAAAATGAGATCAGGTCTGAAATATGATTTTCAACTTTGGAAAGCGTTCAAGCAGTAAAATATGGCTAAAAAATGAACCAACCTCATATGCAAAAAAATTGCAATGCCATACAGCGTGTTTAAACCACTTTACATGTTTTTCCTTGTTAATTTTGATTAATGGCTTCAAACTCATTACTTATTGGTGTTACTCGTGTGGATGTCTTTGTTCAAACTTCCTTGTATGGAAGACTATCCAGGGACTGTTGAATGATTTCCAGTAATGTCCTAAACACGCCCCCAGTGCGAGTGTGTGTTTCGAGGTGGAGAGTTGTCAGTCCAAATATTTTTTCGTAGGCAGACAGACGTTCGTGCTAACCAGTCTTCAGCCTACTTCCTGGGAAAATCGTTAACATATCAGTGTCAGTGTAGCAATACCTTGATCGATGAAAGCACCAAGGTAAGTTGTTATAAATCGCTTTCAAATAGCCTAATTGTTACTTTTGTGTCTCATGAGTCATAGTCGATTTGTTTAAGAAAGTAGCCTACCATCTGTTTCCTACAGATGCTTAAACATGTTGTCGAGCTGATTTTCTTTATTTTCATTCGAGGTAAGGGTTTGTTTTATTAGAACATTTTAATCGAAAATAACTTAATTTGAAATAGATGGTGTACAACGTCAATGTGGTAGCTTAATGTGGTTTCTTCTGACAGAGTCATGCGCTTGGAATTTGACGTGCACGACAGACTTCGATAGAATAATGGCTTGCAAATTCTCACCAGATCACAGGTCTACCGACTGCTCGGAGTATTCAGTGAAAGTGGAATTTTTTGCGAAAAGGTTTGTTCGTTAAAGATAAAATAATAATGTTGTATTGTCTAAGCATGCCATGCCTTTAACAACCCCATATGTTTGCAGAGGATATGAATGCTGCGACCTCATCTTTGTTAATGGGCAGTGTGTTTGTACAACTGATGTTGGGAGTGATGGCTTTTTGTATGGAGAATATCCTGAAGTCATTTTAAGAAGAAATGGACAAATTAAAAGTAATTCCACCATCATCCCTAAAAGTGAGAGCCCTTACTTCTTTATATTTATTACTAGTGATATGAGTTGGTGTAACATTTTTGGTTAACTAATTAGCAGGCTAGTATATGTAAATAGGCTGTGTTCATCAGTTGTTGTTTTTTTCCCCCAGTAAAACCTAAAACTCCAACAATCATAAGTGTGAATCAGACATCAACAGGGAAACCCAATGTGACATGGCTTACATACTATAAGGAAACTTTCTTTTCAGAGAATTTAAAGACTGAACTTAAATACAAACAATCCAAACATGACATTTGGGTAAGACATGCTTTGCTAACAGAATGATTTGTATAGTTTTCTTAATTCTGGTATTTCTAATTACAGTAGCACTATTCTTATTTTCCAGGAGGATGTAAAGGAAACTGGCATATATAAAACACATTATGTGTTTAATAATTTAGAGCTTAACACCGAGTATATTGTCAAGGTGAGGGTATTTGACCGTGATTACTTCAGTGAATGGAGTAAAGAATTCACATTTTACAGTGGTAAGTGAAAGGTGGCCATAGAGCTTTTGCTGAAAGTACAGTTTGTGATTTTATGTTGACAATTTCATTTGTTTTGTTGTCTAGGCACATCTGTTGAAAGTGTTACGACAACAGTTGTTCCTGTCATCATTCTAATCGTGATCTTCATGGTTTGCACATTAAGCTGCTGCTATGTAAAGTAAGTAGCCTATTAAACTGGATAACAACCACCACCCAACAGTCAGAGAGTGTCTTGACTAGGGTACTTCCTTCAGTTACTTAACTCTGCTGATAGTGAAATTAGGGTGAAAACTAGTTTGGCTGGTTCTGCATGTTGTGAATCTGAACAATGTTAGCCTTTTCTGGTGCACTGCCTAGGCCAAAGAGCAAAAGTGCTCTAGATGTTTGAAGACAGAATCTTCATAAATAGGCAGCTTTTTGTAGGTACCTGTAGAGACCACAATCACATACTATATGAAGGTATCAGTGGTAGTTTCAGAGTTAATGAGCAAAAGGCTAGCAGAGCCAGCTGCTTAAGCACCCATCACCAAAGATGTTGCTTCATGTGTTTCCTTACAGACGTGTGGACATACATGAATGCTATGCTACTGGGTGCTCAATAATAACAAGCATAGATAGGATATAGGTCTAGTCTTTGGTGACTTTGCACTATCCCGCATGAGATTTTATAATGTGCAGCACTCATGGCTAGTTAATCCCATTATAGTGTCAGGTAATGTTACCATCACTTCTGGAATCTTTGAGAGAAATGCTCTGTTATTTAGTTTGGTGTGGTTGATGTAATTTCTTTCCAGACAACTAGAAATATAGAGTATACAAACATAGAACGTAGAATGAATGTAACAGTAATGTAATGTAATAGACTACATTAGCCTACATTCAATTATGTTAACTTTTCAGAATCAGGAAAAACTGGATCAAGAATAAATCATTTTCTCCAAAGATTGAAGCAATCGATAATCTCATTGTGACAGAATACAAGGTAAAATTTAGAATTGCACAGACCCATTAATGATGGACCACCATCAGCACATTTGTTTGTTATTATTATTATAACTTATTATGAAGTATGAGTAATGTGTATTTTACTTTCATAGATACTTTGTCCAGAAAAAACTCTTGCATCCAAGTTGGATGTGCTTCTACCTGAAGGCCACACCAGAGAAGAGGAGAAAAGGTATTTACATAATAGTATAATTTGGAGAATACAGGGTGACGATAAGATGACGCGGTTTATTATGCTATTGCTAAAAGAAAATCCTGAATGAAAGTCTACTGAATGTGAGCCGCAGTGTAGACTCATTCTCCTGTATGTGAGCCGCAGTGTAGACTCATTCTCCTGTATGTGAGCCGCAGTGTAGACTCATTCTCCTGTATCGAAAGGAGTAGCAGTAGCAGCTAACTATTTCCCATTTGGATTTCAGTAGGTCTATTCATGTAGCCAAATTGTTCCCGTCATCAGACAGGAACATTCACAAATGAAATGGCACAATCTGATTTTTACAATGGAGCAATATTTGCTCTGATGAACGTCTGGTAAACCATTTATTAAATATGCACTAGAATATACTGGATTACAGGTATAAAACACACCTTTACAATAAACATTGTCTAAGTTTCAAATTCAAAGAAAATATCCGCATAGTCTCCAACACAAAAAAAGTAAAAAATGAAACGATGAAATGATTTTTTTTCAATTAATGATTTAGTTACAACTAAAAGCATTGATGCTCAAATTTTCCTTTCCTCTTTTTCATGAACATGACCTCAAACAATGTGAGTTTTAAAATAGTAATAACTATTCATTGATTTATTCAGTTTATAATAGAAAAGAAATGAGAAAAAAAAAAAACAAATACCAACCCCCCCCCCCCCCCCAACAAAAAAAAAAAAAAACGTTAGATCCATGTATCTTAGAGAATTAGGAAAGGCAATGGGAATTTATAGAAAGTATGTAGAAAGAATGGGTCAGATAACAGACAGACAGATTCCTACTGTACTGTATCACTTCCACTGAGTAGGAGCGGCAGTAGTAACCCTTTATAAGCCCAGGACCTCTGTGGGCACATTGGGCGGTTGGGTATTATTGCTTGTGCCATAGCCTCTCCTCGGGCCTCTGTTATTCGGTTGTGTTACTGCTTCACTCCAGCTGGATTGATTGAGCGCTCCGACATATTGTGTCTTTCCACAGAATAATGGCTATCTCTGAAAGTGGCACCAGTGGAACCAGTGGCCAGACAGAAAGCTCCATCTCCACCTCAATAGATTATGGGCTCACCTGCCACGCTGAAAAGGACCCAGTCCAAAACCAGGTCTTGGAACGTTTTCTGATTGCTGTGCAGCGAGATTTGGAGCGAGTGCGTGAAATCCAGTCAGCTCCCACGACAAACCCGTTGGTTCTGCCAGGCCTCTTGGACTACGAGCATGTGAACGTGCAGGAGAATGCAGAAAATGCATGTGACTCCAGCCCAGCAGCGCAGAGCAACTCCGGATGCAACTCTGCATCCACATTTGAAAACCAGTGCTACTCATTGCCCACCACCCCTTCTCCTTGCAGTTCCTCTTTCTTTGCACCGTTGCTGAGCTGTGACCTTGGCTATCAATACAGTGACAATTCTGACCAGCCAATGTCATTAGAGACTGATAGGTGGAATGGCAATTTGCCCCCGCTTGTGGAAACAGAACTTGCCTACCGGCCTTGCGATGGCTGTCTTAACAGTGAGTCAGGATGCCCTCCCGAGTCAGAAAATGTGGAGGCTAACAGGATGTTTGTGAGCCTACCCAGGGAACAGAAAATAAGCAAAGACTTCTTGGATCCCTGCCCTGTCCCTCTTGAACAGTGGAGTCCACTCATCATTGATGATCAGTATCGATCTGTACAAAGCTTGATTCCAAGTTAGAGAAAAGAGCTGGAAAAAACCTAGGAGGGTTGGAGCCAGCTTTAACCAATCTTTCAAAGCCATTTGTAAATACCAGAATGTACATACACCAGCATCTCTTCTTTCCGAGGTGGTCTAAAGCACTTAACTTATGAGAAGCATTTTGTATGTGTTATGTGTTTGCTGATATGTACAGTCTGTCTGTGTGTGTGTTTGTTTTAGGGGGTTATGGGTAGAGTTGAAAGTGAAATCATAGGTTTTAGACTGGAACCTACAATCTCCCAGACACTGGAACTGGAGAGGTTAAGATAGATGAAACAACATAGATGGTCACACTGTTGCATTTGTCGTTGAAGTGTGTTGATGTTTGTGTCAGAATCAGAACAGAAAGTATGATACTACACGTTTTCATGTTTTGCCAATCTGAAAGGTCCCCTGCCATAAATCTCTATTGTGTTTTAAATTAATTTGTTCAAAGGTCTCCTAAGATTGTATGTAACTTGTAATGTTAGGTTGAAGTTATCTAAAATGTATCCGACAGAAGTCCATAACCTCCTTTTATTCAGCATAAATTAAAATGTGATATAGATATGACTGTTTTGCCTGTTATAGTAATAGAATGCTAGTGGCTGTTATATTTATTTCATGAGTATTCAGTGATCTAGCACACTAAGGATTTTCTGGGCCAGGCACTAATCAAATACAGGAAAGCCTGGATTGAGTCATTTAGTGCCATCTACCAGTAACTCAGGATGTATCATTCCTACATAAGATTGAGCTTTTTGAATTCTGTTCAATTCTGTCCATTTCTTCCATTGGCTAGAGTTGCAATCATGGAGCTTGTTTTCAGCATTGGTCTGAAGAGAACGTATGCCTACCTGCAGTGATGTCTACCTGACAGTTTGGCTTGTAATCTGAGTTAGTCATCTGTGACATGATCTGCGTGCATGTTCTGAACAAACCGGTACAGGTAATTTTAGTCTTTCCACACTTTCAGGCACGTCATATATGTTGTTGTCTGTGTTTATCTTGGAGATGGGCTTGGGTGAGTGACACTTGTTTTTTGTAACACTGCAGGAAGGCTGAATTTGATGGCTCTGTTTAATATGCCACTCTTGTGTGCATGACTCATATCTACTGTATGTGTACATGCGTCACAGGTTCCTTGGAAGCCCAACCTCCTGGGTGGGACTTCTAAAGAGTAAAGAGGGGGAGGGGCTTTCTCTGGGCTTATTTCCATCATCTTTCATATGGCACAAGTTGTGTAAGAAGGCCTGTGCTAATAAAATGAGGAAGTTGGACTGTGAAGCCCTTAGGCAATTATTGGTCTCTGGAGATCCGGTCACAAAACAATGTTGAAAGATTGGTTAAGTTTTGGAACACCTTTTTGCATTTCTCTCTGAAGCATCACACAGGATTATGGTTTGTTATGGGTACATCCTATAGGCCGTAAAACCAAATGAAATTGTATTGTTTTTTTACACACAGCTTTTCTTAGTTGTTTATTAAAAATGCTGTATGTGTTCATGCTGTCTGTGGTGGTCTAGTTTGTAGCCATGGAACACAAAAGAGCGTCGGCCTTAGCCGAATTGCAGCAATCACAATATCTCTGCCTATGTAGCAACGATTTGTTTCATTTTTTGTCAACCTGTGGTACTCAACGACCACAGGAATTGGGCTACAAATATTTTTGAATCCTTTGAATATTGAGTATGTTAAATCAGCTTCAATAGAGCTGACAGGAATGTATATTGGCCAGGTTGTATACATCTCTTTGGCCATACAACGAAATATAATAGAAGAAAGAAATTAACTGGTAAAATCAAAGAAATAATCATTGATATGAAAAAGAAAATTGGGTTACGCAGTTTTCACTGCAACAGGAGACAGCTTGGTACACACAATCTTTTCTCCCATCAACGGTAAAAATCATTTAGTGGGAAAAAAAAAATAATAGATGCCACATGCCACCTGTTTTGTACTATTTTGTTTGGAGGGGAGTTTAGGGGATTTTTTTTTAAATAAGGGCACATTCAGTCAAACACAGTTTTTATTGAATATCTCTGGAACCGTACCACCTGAGCTGATGAAATCTTGTTTCTATACGCTGTAGCAACACTTATTATTAATAGGTGTCGATGAATTTACTATCCTTTGTGAAGCCAATTTTCTTTTATTTTTTGCAGAATTAATTGTATGCTGGTCAATGCAAACTGAATGTTTTATTTATGCATGATAAAAAAGGTATAAAATAATAAAACAAAAAAATGGTTTGACAATAACATATTAAAAATGTACAATGGTGACAATGGGTGGCTATGACTTAAAAAAAAAAAAAAAAAAGCCAATAATGGTCAAGTATAGTTCTTAAATATATGTATAAAAATGTATGCTGGTTGACATTTCTTGACACTACAATACCTACTTCTCTTAAAAAGGCACATCAATTAATAAATGAAACACTAGCAGAGAACACTGATATGATTTTGCTGCATAGTCTTTAGGTTTTTTGCCACCTTGTCAACTCATTTCCAGCTATGGCTTGCAGTCCTAACACCAAGTACTAGCATGCATCTGTGGCCAGCATAAAATCATGCTTCATGAATAGACATAAAATAAGATGAAATGGTATTACAAAAAAAGTTAAAGTTAACATCGTAAAAGTTGTGCACAAAAGCATGTAGCCTGTCATTAGTGGTGTATAAAACCCCTGAGAGACATGTTGAAGTACAACCGAGAGATTACAAAAAAACCAAAGAAACCAAAAGACACTGAGATTAATCTATATTGTAACTATTGAGCGAAAAAAAAAAAACCCACCCAAACACACACATCTGAAATGGCCAGACACACAATTAGTGGCTTTACAAACAACTGCCATCCTGCTATTTGCTAAATCTATGTACAGTTAAGGGTACTTTACTCAATTAGTGCAAGTGCTTGTTTAGTGTGACCAACTCCTGTAGCTTCATGTCCTGTATACTTTGGCAATAGAGTGGATGAGCACTGGGCTGATCTGGTTTTCCATCAGTACTCCTGGAGGTCCCCCGTGTTCTGCATCCTTTCCACCATAAAGAAGCAGAGTGTCCCTGTGAAGCCCAGCAGCACCATGACCAGCAGCTGCCAGCTCAGCAGGAGGTAGCCGCTGTAGAAGAAGGCCACGGCAGCAAAGATGGACTGGAATAGGGGGGGTGGATGATGGGGTTAGTCAGTGAGGTTGGGCTTACAGTAAAGTGCGGGTGCATGTCTGGTAGTTTTCAGTGCTGTATGAGACTGACTATGTAGTCTCAAGGTCATTTCACATGTCTTCCCTGGTGGTAAATAAGTCCAATAGACGTGCACTTGCCAACAGTGTGAATGGGGTCTAGAGATGCTCTTTTTAAAAAGCTTTTGTATGTACTGAATGTACTTCTTTGGAACAACCAGATATTCAATATAGACCTGCCAACACACATGTAAATGGGCTATCAATTTGTAGATCTCTGGACACACTGGGCCCTAGTATTTTTTTTAAAACAACTGAATTGTAACTCAAGAGACTATTTGGAGACACTAGTTGCATTGCTTAAATGTGTTCTATGAGATGTTGCAGGAGTTTAGCGCAATTTTATTTTTATCTCAAATCGTAGGCATCTCCCCTTGATTGGCTAGCTTTCTGTCCCCTGAATACACTGTCTCTAACGACTACACAGGGGCTGTAATACACCATCATTTAGCGTCTGACACCATGATGACAACACTACCTTTGTGCGAGCGGATTATTTGTTTTGCGCATGTTGAGACGCCCAGGTTAGGACTTTGTACGAAAACACCTACCAAAATCAAATTCCTTGTACTGCATATGCAATAAAACCTGATTCCTATTTCCGATTATTTTGTTTTCTCTGAAAATGAAAGAGGGCTATTAAGTGCACCTCTTTTCCACTAGCGTAACCAGATCTACTTATAGAGAGAATGTGGTGTAAAACTGCACATAAAATCCCACTTCATTTACCTGAATAAACTTGAAGATGGCAAAAGCCGGGGCACTTTGCTCTGCATAGACCCGTCCAAGGATGCTGTACAACTGTGTGTTGAAACAGCTGTCTCCCAGGCCCAGCAAGAAGCTACACAGCAGTGCAATAGACACACTGGGGAAAGGTATGTGAAGGTGATTAATATGTGTGGGTACTTCTCAGGGTCCATTTAACACAGAACAACAAAGATGCAGTGCTATGGTAAAGTTTAGGCACCACTGATCATTTTCATTGTTTAATTTCACAATGGACTGGGCAGCAATGTTAAACTGAACAGAAAGAGGTAACTTATTTCAACGACATAAACCATATGGTAACATTTCACCGAAGGGTATCAACATAAGCATGGGAGGTACCATGGACATTAAGCATGACATGACATGCACCCTGACAATATTAAAAAGACAGCCGTTACAGAGGCTGCTGGAATCTGGAATGCTGTGTTTATTTAGGCATGGTAGGTTTGAAGAGCGACGCAAAAAAAAACAACGAAGCATAAAAACGCTTATCAAAAATTCAAACTAAACCTCCACAGCAAATGGCTGTCTACCTCACGGGTTTTATCCCATCTTAGTATAAAATCATTTTTATTTATTTTATTTTATTTGTGCTTTCTTGCTGATTTGTCTTGCTATACTTTCACTTTGGTATAAGGCACTAAGACCCAAGGCAAAATTAGCTGTTGCCGGACCTAGTTGCCCCCTATCATGTCCCTGTTGATGTAAGCCTTGTCCTTAAGCACAAGCTTGATTATTTTCACTGACGTATCCAGTAAAAAGGCTCAATAAGGCTCAATACCTGGGGGATAAATAGGGCCGGTGCTGTGAAGTGGTTGAGAAGACCACAGGAGCATCATCAGGGATGTTCAGGAAGATCAGGTAAAAAGCAACAAAATGTACGACCATTCCCAGGAAGACCACAGAAGTGCGTCTGAAACGGTTGTTCTTGCAGACCAAGCCAAACAGTCCTCCACCTGGGGACAAGAGAGGAAGTGAGCCACTCACCATTCGAAACCTTACATTTACGCACTAGCACATGTCAAACACAATAAGACCTAACTGACTTTATAGACTACTACTTGTAATTTAGGATACTAAACAAGATTTCTATGGTGTACCATGCCTTACCACACACATAGATAATGAATATTCTGCATTCATGCCCCGAGGCAATATTCGTGCAATCACACATACTTAGGATGTTTGGCATTAACGTACCCAAACAACAACAATGGCTCTTGGTTGAGCTTGTCTGTTGCATTGCAACAGTTATCTTGCCATCTTTTTGTTGCCTTGGAACATGGTTGATTGCCTACAGATCTTACAATGTTTAAAGCAAAAACAACTTCTGGGCCAATAACAACTCTTGATCTAAGCGCAAAGTGTTGCATCACATGCAGCTGCTACAACTTGTGAGATTATCCTCCAAAAGACACGAAGACAGTACTCTTGCTAAGCAAAGTATTTATCTTTGCTACACATTTTCATGTTTTTCAACAGTTCCAACAGCAAATCTTTTCTCTTTTAACAACTGTTTATTGACACACTTCATTCTAAAACAGGCCTCCTTTCCTTAGATCGCAGTTTGGTCCGCCATTCTAGGAGCCTGATAAAACGTTGCACTGATCTGTGCCTGAACTGCTATCTGAGTGTTTGGTGTCCTGGGCTGCATGCACCCCCATGGAAGCCTAATGTATTATTGTTCCATCATGACCGTAGGCAAATGAGGCCTGCAGGTCTGTGTTAGAGGTCAGTCTGAGATTTTTGTGACCTCATGAATAAGTTGATCTACATGGAGCCAAGTGCTCTTGGAGGACTTGTTGGCCAGCCACTCCTGGGACTGTTGACCACTGCTCACCAGCAATGGCTGGTTGCTTCACCAGCAATGGCTCTGTGCCCCTTTTCCAACTGATGGTACCAACTGCATCATGTACACTGCAGTGGTAATTTGACTGTACTTTAATTGAGTTATAATTTGTAATATAAAAGTAGCAATCAGTACAACAGTCTGATGACAAATGTCAAAACTACAAAAAAAAAAAAAAAAAATTAAGATGCCACTTTTATGCAGCACTGTACAGTAACACATCGTCAATACAAGACCAAAACTTACCCACAATCTCTCCAATGCCAACCACAATCCCAGAGAGTCCAATTAGACCTTTAGCTTGGTGTTCAAAGTGAGAGGTTGAGCCGAGGCATGTCCCATAAACACCACTGTAAAAAGACAGCTCCAGGCCTGCAGAGGGGACACATGGCTTTTAGCTTACAGTATGTACGCAAGGCAAGTATCCACGTATGTGGTGTGGGTCAACACATCTAACAGGTGCTTACCGCTGTAGGCCATGCAGCAACTGAGCAGCAATATGGTTTTACTACCAAGGAGTGATAGAATCGTCCCTACAGGGACAACAGAGAGGTGTGTTTGCATTATAAAGATTCCAAAATAGATTTGAAAATAAATTACGACCAGGGCTACTGTTACCATTTGTAATTATGTTATGTGTCTGTGGTAAATTGTAAACTGTAGTGACTCACTGAATTCAGACTTAGCCTCTTTCACAGCAGAGTTGGCTCTTTGCTTATATCTGAAAGATATGGACAGGTATTGAAGTTGCTGAGAGAACCCTTACGTAAACAAAGCGGCTTGATATCTAAGAGGCAAACACAACAGCCTTGTCTTTACCTCTCAGAAATACTTTGCATCTTCCTGAATTATGATCTGTCTCTGAAATATTTCTGAGACAACCGTCAAACTTTAGATAAAAATCAGAGGATGCAGCGACCATTAGTTCTCTTGGACTCCATCCTATGTGACAAAAATGTACCTTTTAAACTATTTTTACAGATAAGTGTCCAGAAAGAAATACCACAAAAAATTCTGTGCTAATAAGCAACAACCAAATTAGCTTTCTTGAACTGAGCACAAAGTGAGAGAGTGATTTATGAACTCCACAGCAGGGTCCAATGAGCAGAGAGGTGAGACACCACGTTCCTCGCTCAGCAAGGCTGCTTCCTCCAAACCTTGTTTGCCTCGTCTGCTAGAGGATTGCTGACATAACATGCATTCATTTGCCCAACTTTATTCAAATGAATTGTCAAACATGCAGCGGTTATCCAAATTTAATCCATTTCAAAGCGGATTCAAAGATTAAATTTCCAAAAAACACAATAACACTATCCACTATCATCAGTGTTACCACTACCACGTAGGTATAACTACAACGTTAAGCCTAGTTACTAGGAGGGATGGTCTTACATCATGTGTTTGGACAGCAAGGTCTGGCTCTCCTCCTCAGAGATGACTTCCTCAAGACGAGGGGGAGACCTCAAGGTCAGGAAGCACAGCGTGCCGATGACAGACACCACCAGCAGTGATATAAACATGGTTCGTCTGTTCTCATCTACGAGAAGAAAATACACATTTTTTCACATGGGCACAACAAGCAAACAGGCACTGAGTTTACAACTGTGATCAGTCACATAAGATTTATATTTTAGAACAAATTCTATTAACATCTTGTTTTAGATTATTTGTCAATTGAAAGAAAATCCGCTCATACCACACGCCTGTCATTCAAACCAAATTAACATACTGTTAAATATGTAGGCCTTCAAGGGAAGGACCAGCAGACAGAGGACAACATATTCCGTACACACTCTCAAGAACCTTTTTCCTTTGGCAGCCACTACAGAGCCCTGTGCACTAAAAAGTCCAGACACAAGAACAGTCATCCCCATTCTTTCCCCACATTCACCCACTTCTCAACTAGATTCAGACATTACATACTTTAGCATTCCCAATGTTTCTTGCACACTTCATTGCACCATTAGTAGCACTTTACATTCTTTACATTAAACCACACTTTCTTATTCTATATGTTGATGGGTGCCTATATGTATATGGTTGGCATTATTGTACAGTATGCCTCCATACAGCATATTTCTACTATGGTATATTTATACTATGTATCTACTGAATGTAAACTACTACGGGTATGATGCTCCCGCTCAAACTGAAGTGTTTCATTACACGCCTCTGGTCACACGTATTTCATTTGCGTGTATTCAACCAGGGTTAGACAGATTTCAGACGTGCCCACAATGATTACATTTAAAATGCCATCACATTACAAGAATAGTATGACAATGTGGAAAATATACCCAAATTGGTTCTTATTAATTCAATGTTTAGTTCTGCCTACTTAGGCTATAGGATAATTTGGTGACATCTTGTAGACATCAAAAACAAAACCAAAAAAAATCAATACCACAGTGACGCTTGACCTTAATACAGCCATTGAATCGTGTAAGACAACATGAACTTATGTTAACTGGTCTTATGGCATGTAAATGACTGACTTTGGCTGCTCTGGCTGAAAAGTGTGCATCTACGCACTTATTTTCAGTTTCACTTATACTCAGATCACATGGAGAATTTGGACCTTTTTTGACTAAAGTCACCCAGAGAATTTGGGCCAACATGTTTATGTGTGCGAAGATTTTCATTCAGTCATGGAAGTGAAAATGGATTTCTTTTTGGAGCTTTGAGGATGTTTCAGCCTCTATCCAAAAAAGTTACATCAGTTCTAAACTGGAGATGGGAATTCCCTGTGTGTGATAAAAAAAAATAAAAATAAAAAAAACTGATTCTAAATCATGAGTCATTATAGTAAACAATGTAATCCTTACCTGTGATTTCATCTTTTCCTCTCCAGTCTATATAAACATACAAATTTCCAAATATCATACTGAAAAAAGGGAGAAGGAATTCTTTAGGTTGGTCAGAGATTAAAGAGAAAAAAAATCAGCTACCACAAATGTCTCTATTCATTACACACAGAATTTTTTTCCACAATTTGTTCACAGATAAGACTGTTTGCACTGTAACTGACTGCACTTTGCCCTTAGGGGCCATTATGGCATTCATAATCTTACAGGAAGCATACATTTCTCCTGCCATGTTTCCAAAAGTATCTGTGGAGTCTAGAAATGCCTAACATCACCCATGTCTTGTTTCTCTCAGCTCCTTCAAAGAAAGGAGCTAAATTAACTTAACATTTTTTTCTATCCCACCAGAAAGAGGAGTTTGAAAATGCAAATTTTGTAATACATTATGTGGCATTTCTTTTCTTTTTGCCATGTGCAGTTGTTGTTGTGCATCAGAACAAGTTTAGTTTATACTGAAGTAGCAGACATCCATACCTGCACTGCAACAGAGCCCAAAACACTCCTGTGTTCCTGTTGATTGTAGACGCATCAGAGTTGTCAACCAGGAAGTGCCCTTGAGCTGTCCACAACACTAAACATATTCAAAACATTACTGTTAACAGACAGTGAACTCCATTAGTTTTACTACACTTCTGTTTCCTAACATTAGACCTAACTTAGTTATTTCGACAATGAGTTGAAAAGGTGATCATTTTGGTTAAACTTCCTGTCCAGCAATCACAATCAAACCGTATTGACTATGGGCTTATTTCAAACTGGTTCCACTCCCATATGCCAGATGTGGGAATATATGCTACAGAATAACAAATTGGACAAATTGTTACTATTATTGTAGTTGTATTTGTTGTTGTGTCTTACAAGCAGCTCCCATGCCGATGACCACTGATGTCAAATACAAGGACCATGTGTATGGCGTGATGAACACAGCTATGTAACCACTGCAATGACACAAAGGTGTGGTTGGTTGGTTTGTCCACAGTAATGTTTCCAATGTAATATTCACAAACCCAAGTGCATAATGTGGTATAAATTGTACCAACATGTACTGTGACATTTGGGAAAGTTTATGAAGAACAGTTTACCTATAGAGTATGCCACTTAAAAACATGGCCAGCTGAGGTCCAGTAATGGCAACAACTGTTGGCGCCAGCAAATTGGAGAATGAAAAGACTCCATAAATGATACCCAAACTGCAAAAACAGAAGTGCAAAGTCTTTGTCACATATCAGTTCTATTGCCAAGTGGGTCACAGAAGATTTTCTTAAGGGCAGACAGATAGAGATTGGATACATGCCAAATGCAGTAATATTCAATGACATTTTCAGTTCTCCAACAACAGGCTTAAAATTATTCTTATATCCAACATAGGCCTCATCTCCCCCCTGTAGTACTTTTAGACAAGACTATTGTAAAGGGTGTCTGAATTGCTTTTTTATCAGCATACAAACCACCAATTCTTTGTCTATATTTTATCTATAGCCTAGATAACATATTTGATCTATATTTGATCTATATTAAGTTCAACAGAAAAGGCATTTAGAAGCCTGACTTAAGACCCAAAGATGTATAAGTGCAAATGTATGAGTAGGTATAGGGTAATTACCTGTGGTAGCCACTTCCAGCAAATGTGTCATTTTGAACATTCTTCAGTACAGTTTGCTAATGTGTGTGTGAGTGCATGTGAGAGAGAGAAAGAGAGACAAAGAAAGATGCATTACTTAATTTGAAGAGGCTGCCTTGTGAAATATTATTTCACGCATGACTGTCACGTTGCTTGGGCATAAATGCTATTATACAGTTAGGCTTGACACCCTGGCTTCAATGCATCACAACATGCACTGTTAGTCTAATACTGGGTTATTTCCCTGCCAAGACTGCCACATAGTGGAAGGAGTGCAAAGACCAATGTGCCTGTGAGATAATTAAACTGTAAAATGGCTGTAGGTACTGTGACCCATATCTTTTTTTGCTTGTTGTAATGGATTGTTTTTTAAGCAGTGTTGGGCAGTAGCTTCACTACAAGTACTGAAGCTACTAGTTTAACTACATTTTTGAGTAGCGTGGCTGGAGTGAAGCTTTTTTTCCGAATCTGCTAGCCTTTGAGTAGTTTAGTTACTTTTTTAGTCCTGTAGCTTTTCCATAACCTACATTTTCAGAGCATGAACTCACAGCAGCAAATCTTCTAGGCCATGCATGGAAGATCAGTTATTAATTAATTAATAAGTAATATGTGATGCATTTGTTGCATTAAAAGGTGCCATGATAAAACAATTACACAATACAAAGATCAATGTCATGTCTTCTATCACTCACATATGCACATTGCCATAAATTTAAACAGTAAAATATTATTATAAAGCATTATGTACTAGTGGCGCCATTTTCAGGGCTCCAAGCACACGCATGCAAAAACGTTTCCCCATATATTCTACCCTCCACACAGAATGTGGTAATAATACCAAAAGAGCATCGTTTTACAATTGCATTATTATTTACTATTACTATTGTATGTCAGAGACACGTTAGTTAAGTCATTTTATCAGAAGATTGGCTCATTTCATGGGCCTTTTAAACTTCTGCCATTCTTTTTGTAACTTAGCTTGCTTCATTTTGCCTTCTGGAGTGGAGTAAACCTTCATCTGACGTAAAGTAACTGGTAGCTCAGTTAACTACATTATCCAAGTAGCTTTCCCAATACTCATTTTATTTTCTGGTGCCTATGGTATACATTCAAAACCAGTGAAAGACTACATTTGGAGTGAGCCAGTTTTCTCCACAAGCATCTGGTTGTATCAGTGAGGTTTGAGGTTTTCATTATGGTGCCACAATGGGCCCTTATGTGGAAATCCAAGTAAGTTTGACAAGGACCCTTTTCTGACCCAAGGATCAGGCAAGAGTCCATTTTAATTACACACAGTGTGCTCATGGGTTCGCTGTCTGGGTGAGGGGAAGTAACTAGAAGCTACTGTAGACGACCTCCAGCTGAACGCCACAACACCCTACACATTGTGCTTGCACTGTCAAGTCACAAGATCGTCTCGCTTCACATTGGGCTATTCCGGTATGCAATACACTATTGAATTACTCTGTTTAGTACGTCACAAATTATATAATATTGGTATCATGATATGGAGATATTAACAAAAGGTGGCTGTAAAGACAGACTGTAGCTCTAAATTAAATGCAAACATCAACATTACCTTCCTATTATAAAAAAAAAAAAACAATTAACCTACGCACCAGGAAAGAATGGCTTCTATACACTTTAATCTATGTAATGTAATAGCTCTGGCTCAATCTTTCTTTCTGCCACAGAAAAACACTTACCGATTTATAAGCAGCCTGACTCCGCTTTAAGCTATAGCAAACTCCATACACCATCTCTGATGTAGTGGCATTACAACTACATTTACATTACATTTACATTTATGCATTTAGCAGACGCTTTTCTCCAAAGCAACTTACAAAAAGAGCATAACAATCAAGCTACACAGCAAAAACCTTAAAGAGCATAGCACTAGGGAATAGTGCTTCAGTTCAATTTAGTGCTAGGTTTTGAGTTGCCACCCTTATGACTGAACTAGCAAACAGAATCCCATGGCACTAACCAAGAATGTCCTTGTGACCAGCAGCACACTGCTCTCAAGCCACTTTGATAGCCTCCTCTTTAGATGGCTGCAGCATTACATTCGATCACAGCTAAAAGGACATCAAAGGACCTGCCCAGAGCGGTACCCACCTATTGGACACTAAAATTCAACTGTACTGCTGACCAACAGTAAAACTCTTTCAGTAAAAAGTATTTGATGTAGATGTCTCTAATCCTAACATCAGTTTTCCTCCAGTCCCAAATTGATTTTGGTTTTCGATTCGGTCTTGTGCATGAGTCAGTCTTAATAGCCTAAATATTGTGTAAGATGTTTACAACAATACCGATTTTATATTGAAAGGTCATTTTAACCTAATGAACTTAGGCCTGACACATTTAAGATTTCCAGCATATTGATTTAAATGTGGTCCCACTGTTGTTTCATTTATGTTGAGGCATTAGCCTCAAACATTTCTAACACAACGAGGTGAGTAGAATTATTTCCACTGGCACACGTTTTGCCACAAGTCACCTTTAATCTTTGTTCAGTTGTGGCATCAGTTAAATGTCTATCCAATTTTATTACCATTTTAATTTTCCTGGCATTCGTCGGCTGTATAACGGATCCAGCTAATTCAAAACACGAGATGCCTCATCCAAGGATGCAAGGGTTAGGCTAGAATTTGATGTCATTCACCGGATCATGGTCATAAGCAGGCTAACTGTTGCTTTACAACACATGATATCTTTGGAGCTAATTTCCTGGCTCATTCCATAACCAGACTGCAAGTAAATTATTTCAAAGACGGAACATCACTACATTACAACGACAACATTAATGTTCCAAAGTATGACCGAGAATAAAAAAAAAAATAATAATTTTAATGGTCAACGGACTAAAGCTTGGTAAATACAGAAGTAAGAAATCAATGATCATTTAATCACGGTTTTGTAGGCTTACCATTCAAATGTGAATTAAGGTTTGAACTGATATTGTGGGCCTATTAGCCTATACTCTATTAGACTTTATTTATAAATATTAGTAAAGTGTATAAAACCAACTTACTTCGATGTTCCCTAAGGTTGTGAAGGCAGTAAAAATAAAAAGAAATCCTATTCCAAGAACGACCACATTAAATGTCCTTAGGTCTGCCATTATATAAAAAAAATCAGAACAAATAAAAAATCCTATATTAAAAGGAAGTCCTGAGGTATGTACAGAGTGCAATTACATTCCAATAGTCCCAAATATTTGCAGTAGAGGTTAGGCAAAAGTATCAAAACAACTGTTACGAGTAGGCTAGCCTGCCTGATCAGATCCGATTCCACATCTGACTTTCCAGTGGTGCCAGTAGGAATTCTAGGAAAACACGTTGGCCACAAAATTGAATGTTTCTCGTGACCCACACAGACTAGATGTTTTTGGTTAAATGTCATCAGCCCCATGTGATAAGTCCACAACACCGACTACAGTGAAACGACTCATTTGTACTTTACCCCTTGTATAAAAGGCTAGTTAGCTATGCAACTAATTGACGTTATGTTAGTTTAACTCATAACACAAATCGAAAATGAGCCAACACATTGGAATCCTGGATGAACTTGTTACTCAAAAAAGGTGCGAAAAAAAATAATGATGTATTAAGATAGAAAGATTACTGTTATTACTCTACTGACAGTCCGTTTAACTAAAGTTAATGATAACGGTGTGGTGACGAACTATGTAAGATAGCACTAGTTTGCAGAAGTTACTTAAAACTTTCACGCCTAGATGGGTTTTATATAATCGTACCGTTAGCGAAGTCTTGTTACGCTATCCAATTAAAATATGTGGCTGTAGTATTTAAAAAAAAAACTCCAAATAAGCAGGCTACGTAAAACTTTAGTAATAACAGATGATGTCACACTGAGCTAGCCAGTTAGCCGCTGCTGGAATACCTAATGGTGTGAGATTTTGATAGACGACGTGTATATTTAGAAACGCGTTTTCTGTACGGAGACCCTTTAGTCCAATCGGTTATAGCACGTTCCTTCCCATAAGGCAATCCTTATGTTGTACACAATCATCATGGCGGCGCAGGATGGTGGGTATTTGGAAACTGTATCATGTTATGTCTCATTTTGACTTCGTTTGAGGTCTATGGTCATAAGTTTTGCATTAAATTACAGAAAGTATTATATCTAATGATCAATGTATAGACACATTCAACGTGTCAATCTAATTTGAACCTGAAATTACATATTTATTGGTAAACATCTAGAACATACCATAACCGCGCTAGCTGGCAAGCAAGCTTGGTAGCGTTAGTCAATGTTAGCATGGAAGCTAATCTTTTGATGCTGTCCAAGCTAGCACTTTCGGTTTTGTTGTTGCGCCAGTAACTGTTTAGGCTAAATTGCGTTTAGCAAATTACTCGAAAGGGAAAAATTAACGAGTGCTTTGATCTAGTGTGTCTTGTGCCACATACTTTCACTGATCGATCAAGTACGGGACTGTTTACTGTCAGAGTGACAGCTTAGGGGTTGGCTAATTTAAACTGGTCAGCTAATGTTTTCCATTTGGTGACCACATTCTACTTGCCAAGTTTTAAAACAGTCCGTCATGTTTTATTATTACTTCATAAATATTTTACTTCCAATGGATGTGTTACGTTAAGGTCCACAAACTTGTCCTCATCTTACTTGGCTCCCTTTCTTTGTCATGTAAGGTTGCCAAGGAATGTTGTTTTCACGGTTGTGCTTGGGGTAAACAAAATGTTTCAGCAAACCGTGATGTGTTATTTATTTTCCAGTGCCACCAGGTTATGGCAAGTACCCTATCCCAGATATATCTTCAATAATTGTCTTTCCTTTTTATTTTCCTTTTATTTTTTCCTGACAGAAAGTGAAGGTGTAGTCATGGAAGCAGAGGTCAGTCTCAATGAGCCAGACATCTGCTGTCAGAGTGATGGGAAAGGAGATGAAGCAGGAGTTGAACAGACGTCTCAGACAGATGGAGAAAACTCTTCTGCTCAACTCCCTGATGTCAGTAATGGAGATGACTCTGACGAGGGGAAAGAAATGGTAGAACTGAAAATTATTTGGAACAAGAACAAATATGACCTTAAAATCCCTTTGGATGGAACTGGAGCCAAACTCAAAGAGAAAATTCATTCTTTAACTGGTAATGTATTCTATTTTTACTCACTTTAGATTTTACCTCTTTTGCATGAAATGTAACATGGATTTGTCTTGAAGCATAACTTACCACATTGTCAAAACTGTAATTTGTTGTTTTTTTAGGTCTTCCACCTGCTATGCAGAAAGTAATGTACAAGGGTCTTCTACCAGAAGACAAGACGCTACGTGAAATCAAAGTAACAAATGGTGCAAAAATAATGGTTGTTGGTTCGACAATAAATGATGTCCTTGCTGTTAATACGCCTAAAGAAGTTATTCAGCAAGAAGTGAAAGCTGAAGAGAATAAAAAAGAGCCATTATGTCGACAAAAAGTAAGTTAGGTTCAGGATTGGATTCAGCCCAGTGTTTCCTGTGCAACCTATTCTCCATGGTTACAAGGGGGGAACCATGTTTGTTTGCTTTGTGTTCCAACACAAAGTGGGAGGGCGGGAAGAAAGCAAAAATGTGTTGGACAGAATAAGATGGATTAGAGGGATTTTTATTTTTTCAAGTGGTCCTTTTGCCTAATGTTTTGTCTTATTACAGCAACACAGAAAAGTGCTGGATAAAGGCAAACCTGAAGATATTATGCCATCTGTGAAAGGAGCTAAGGTAAGTCAACTTGGTTTAAGGTTTAGGCTTAGCCATGTTTTGTTCCTTTTGTTTTATCCGTTGTCAAGGGCAGTTTCTTTTCCAAGTTGCCCAGTTCCAACAGCGTTCATCTTTGTTACCCAAGATTCCCTTGGTTTATTTCCGAAAACAAAACGTTTACAAATGACCTCAACATTAAACTGCAGCTTACCTCTGACCCTGACCCAAACAACAACAAAAGTCTTGCAACTGTCGATGAAGATTACATAATCTAGAACCTGCCGTTTTGTCCACATTTGCATTGTCCTGATCCATCCTCTCTTCTGTGTCCGTGCAAGGACCGCCAGAGGAAGGGGCCTTTCTGAAAGGGTCCCTTGTTGTCCCTCTAATGACCAGCGAGTGATGTCTCATTTGTTAAATAGGAGCGCTTACCAACGGTGCCTTTATCCGGAATGTACAACAAGTCCGGAGGCAAAGTGCGGCTCACTTTCAAACTGGAGCAGGATCAGCTCTGGATCGGAACGAAGGGTGATGCTGCGATATTTTTAACACAAAGTCTTTAACCGCAGTGCCACTATTGTCAACAGTCAGTGTAAATGCTGTGTCTGCCTTCTCTCTCTCTTTAAAATTGTTTTTCAGAACGAACAGAGAAGATTCCCATGGGTTCTATTAAAAATGTGGTGACTGAACCTATTGAAGGCCATGAGGACTATCACATGATGGTATGTCATGTTTATAATTGAAGAAAGAGCCAGGCTCAAGTCATGATTTAAATGACTTGACTACAGACTTGACTTGACAAAATTAGGTATGACTTGCAACTTGATTTGGACTGAAATGCTATTGATACGTTTTTGTAGTTTTCTTTTTTCAATTAATTTTATTAGCAGGAAATAGGATTGTCAAGGTATTTATGTATCTATAGATGAGTCATCAGAAGGCCTTTGAAATGTCCCTGCGAATGGTGGGGTGCGTGTGTGACCGCAGGGAACTAATTTTTACCATACAAGAATAAAGTGTAATTGCACATTCAGCTCAGTAAATGGCAGTGGTGCTCTCATTGTCAGAGTGTGCGCAGAAAGTATTAGCAGAGAACCTTTAAACAGGCTCTGATATTAGCTCTGTGGTGTTATTGTTATTATGAGACAAACGACTGTCACCCGAAAGCTACTGTAAGTAAAGGAAATAGGACGAAGGTTATGTAGCGCTGGGCCTCACTGTGACGGCTGTGGGAGACGAGGAAAGACTGGTGTGTTTACTGGGTCTAAAAATGTTGGCAGCGGACAGCATGATGCCAAAGAAATCAAAGAAAGCGTCACATTACAAAGACATTACACCCCAAAGTTCTGAATATTGCCAACAATCAACCTGATTTATGAATATTACAAATTGTTGCACCTTAATTTTTTACTCTTACATACTAAAAATCCATGTTAATGAAGTTATTCTTTGTTCTAAGTTGATCTATGTTTCTTTCATTTTTTTTTTTTTTAATGTAAATGAGGATTAAGTGTACTATTGTTGTTGGTGGTGTAAAATGTTATAAAGAAATGGGGGGGGGGGGGGGCAACCTTTTTTGTTTCCCCTTCCTAGGGGGGCATAATTGAAAATAATTGAGAAGCACATTACAGTATACTTTATGTTTTTGTTTCTGGCTTGTTTCCTAGGCGTTTCAGCTGGGTCCAACAGAAGCCTCTCAGTACTGGGTCTACTGGGTGCCTGCACAATTTGTTGATGCAATCAAAGACACAGTCCTTGGAAAGTGGCAGTATTTCTAATGTGCCTCCTCAACTGACACTGAAGAACTGGGATCCAGAACAAAACTGAGAGATCAGAACTGGAGACTATAACATGTCCTGAAGAACTTTAATTTTTGATTCAAGAAAAAAAAAACTGAAGGATTGCTGATGGACAAAATCTTCTGTTGGGTTTTAACTGCACTAAGTGACAGCTACAATTTAAAAAAGAAACCCAAGGAAATCCAAGAAACAATTGTACAAATTGTACAATTGTGCATTTCACCCAGATACTCTGAAATGAATAAAAGTTATTTAAGGAAAACACAACAATGCACAAGGACTTAAATCAATGTTGTATTTTCTTTTTGCGCAACAACCCAAACAAGCTTGCCAAAGTTGACCGTCGTTTACAGTTCCCTCTGCTAAAGGCTCATCTTTCCTGTAATGTAGACTCTGTACATGTAAAGAATCCCTGCTTATCATATTTGATATCAAGTCAGTTTGACTTATCTGCAGCAGTCATTTGACTTCATCTTAACAGTTGTTAGTCACTGAAATATATGAATAACATGCTCTTACAAAGTGTCTTGATTATACAATTTCAGTGGCACATTTTGCAGATTCCACACAACAAAGATGTGTTCAGTTCTTCGTGTTTCATTTGCCCAAATCTGTTATTTTAAATCTAAGGTGCTCCTAAAATGATTGAAAGAGAGACCACATTGTGTTTTTGTATTTGCACTTATACTTGCACCCCATTGTGTGCCCTTTTTTCAGTTTACCCTGACCATATCATCAGAATGGCCCTTAGCACACGCATAAACACAGCTACACTGAATTTCATGCCGTTTTGGAGGGTCAGGAATGAAGTCGGACATGGCACTAACCAACACTAGTCTTAGAGATTCTGACGTCATTCTTAAGATGTTCTTTTGGAGATCAATTTTGCCAGGTGCCAGAAACTGTCTTCAAATGTTAAAATGGCAAACAAGATGCCAAGGTTTTTCTTTTACTAATGGGATTGACTCAATTCCCAGTTGAGTTTGTCAGTAAAGTCTGAATAGATGACTGAAGAGTGACTATAAGTAATTAGTTATGTAACATTCAGTGGAAATGTACATTTCTGTTTAAAAAGTTAACTTCACAGTTTTTACATGACCAAAGCAAAATCATGAGTAGAACAATCAAAAGTCACAATTTTATTCCTCAGTCTACTCCATCTCTGCTTTTACAAATATAACTGTTGTAATCATTCTTATTGTACCTTA
Organism: Limnothrissa miodon; assembly: GCA_017657215.1. Lineage (NCBI taxonomy): Eukaryota > Metazoa > Chordata > Actinopteri > Clupeiformes > Clupeidae > Limnothrissa > Limnothrissa miodon. The sequence goes on from JAGFZM010002256.1 coordinate 103,059, forward strand.
AGGTTAAGTTGATGCTTATGATGGTCTCCTTGCCTTAAAAGATAGCAAGAACAAATCCTAGTGCCAGAACACTAGTTACATTTTAAATTAGCATCCACTAGAATTTTTTCTGTCTTAATGTTTGTATGGAGACACAAAGCTGTTGATTGAGATGACCACTGTGTCATGTGATTGACATGATTGTCAGCCACTTGTTCTAGAGGTTAATTCGTTAACGTCTAGAGGTTAATTCGTTAACGTAATTTCTTTTAAGCATTTGTTTCCTTCTTATCTTTTTCAAGGACCGCCCCAAGTGTACTGTAGACACAATCCCTGCCTCTATGTTGAGCAACTGTTTGTACCAACAAGACAAACATACTCAGGTAACCATGGCCACCTTATAGTAAAACACTTGCAGTCCTTTGTGTGCAGATTTAGTTTCACTTATTTTAGTGATGCAGTCAGAACTCATCAGACCATGACAGTAATGTCAGGGAATTCTCTTAAGATATTCATGGTGTCATTCCTTTTCTATTGTACATGCAGAAAAAGAATGATTTATCATTGACAGACCTGTCTTGGATCTGTAGCCTAATAATTAATGGCGACAAAGGTGGATATAGATTATGACTAATGCAAGCACTTTTGTACTGTATTGTACTCTAAAATGCTTTCACTTCACTAATAGGTGAAGTAAAACACATGGTCAAGGTCAAGTTACCAGTTTTACTGTGCTGTGTAGTGTAGTGTCCAAGTGTGTTATGCTAATATAATAGTCATTTAAATTTGAAGAAAAAACGCCAAGTGCAAAAGAGTGTAGCATATCCTGAGTTTTTTCCCCCAAACTCACTGAACATTGTTTGAGAACACTTCGAAGGTGATGCCTAATCGCTAGCGGGAGAGATGCTGTACATGAGTATAGATAACTTGTGCAAAATAAGACTGAAATAAGTCAAACTCTAAATATCCTACTGACTTGACTTCCTTACTCAAGTAAAAGTGAGGTACAGGCTCTGAAAATGTCTAAAAGTACTCATCCAGTCTATTAAAAGTACTAATTTGATGGTTAATTTTAGGGGAGATTGTTGCTTACAATATTCTCACAACAAATGTACTAAAGGTGTTGTGCAGTGAATGTTATACTTTGTTATTCTATCAAGAGATATGACAACAGTAGAATCTGACATTTGATGATGAGGTAACAGTCACTGATGAGGGGGAAACAAGTTTTGATTTCATGTCAAATTCAGTCTATGTTGAATGACCCCATTTTGACATTCCACCGACAACACGACAGCCTTAAAGAACAGGGATACAGGCCTATTGACTATACAGGCCTATTGACTCTGATTGATTTTTCATTTGACTGGTGGTGTTTCATCAAAAAATCCATTACTGTTGCAGCAAACTTTTTGGGAGGTGTAGCACCAGATTATGGACCCCTTTGCACAAGCTGTGCCAAATCTTTAACTTATATTAATATTTAAAAAAAATTAAACTTCCAGATTCCTTATGGGACATTTACTCCATTTGGGGCCCTGGTAACTCGGTGCCCCCTTTTCCCCCATCTATGATACCAAATAATCTCACAACTGTTACTTCACCCTCTTGATAATGACTGCGGGCTGTCCCTAACCACTCTGTTGTTGTTTTTCCACGGCTGACTTTTAACTTAAAAGCAAAAGCCCCTTAAATTAAAATCTCTCATTATATATTTTAACAGTCCATACGGTCTCCCTTCAAGGACTGCACTGCCAACAGAAACAGCATGATTCCCAAAACTAGTTAAAACACGTCACAGATATCAGTTTATTACCCTTCTCTGAAAAACTTGCTTACAAACGGAACCAAAATCAAATTAATATGTGTGTCGAATAGGGCATATATATGTTCCCTACAATTCTCACTACTTATGGTAAAAAAGTTGAAATTTCTCCCCACATTGGAATCAGCCTGAATGTTAGGAAGACACTATATTGCCATAAACTGGAAATATAACTCAAATATAACCTTGATCCAGTATATTATGACAAAAGCAACTTACCTGTTTTTGAAAATGTTGGGAGTAGAAAGTACAGATATTTTTGTGAAAATGCAGTAGGCTAAAAGTCAACATCAAGTTTAAGTAAAGTACAGATACCTGACAATGCTGTTTAAGTACAGTCCTTAAGTACTTGTTCTTAGTTATTTTCCATCTCTGTATACATAGGTAGGTAAGCAAAGTATAGCCTACCCATACATATTCAACAGTAATCTGTTCTCATCCATTCCATGATTTATTACTTTATCACATAGGCTTTAACAGTAAACCAGTAAAGCCACTGATGAAAGTCTTAACAGATGCAGTGTCCATGCAGTACTCCATCACCTTCAGCTCTTGGGTGCTCCTTGTGTTGTTTTGATTTATTTAATATTGTACCTGTTTGATCTAGTACCTTGCAGTTCATCTCTTGGTTTTTTAGCATTTCTTATTAATTTGCCTATATTAAACCATCACCACCACAGTCTGATGTAAAGCTATATTTGGCTTCAAACTTGTGGGGACAGACATACTTTAAATTTGCAGCTTTGCCTCAGATTCCCATGTGATGGGCCTATTGTTATTGTGAGTGCCTATACAGTGGCTTTAAATAGACTCCAATTGAGAGGTCAGACCTCTTTAAACTGTGGAAGATCAGATCGAATTTCATCCATCCCAGCACATTTACACCCAGCATTGGCCATGGATTGTGATGACTGGTGCCCATCTCCATGGCATCCAGTGTCTGAGGTTAGAAGAACCGGTTGGGCTGGTGCCTTGGACGGGTCATTACAATGTCTCTGTAAAATGCCATAGAAACGTGCACTCAGAAAGAATGTCAGCCCACACCCAAATAAGTAGTCCTGCAAGCTCACAAGCTTCATCTATTGCATCCTCACACCCAGAGACTTTAAAAGGATGCTTCCTGGGGTTTTGTGTCACTTGAGCTTTGACACACACAGAGGTACCTAGAGCAATAGCCTGGGGCTAAACTGCGAGGTAAGCCGGTTAAGCAACCTTTCTCCATCAATTTTATATAAAAATAACGCTGCATATAAGTTATTCCATATTTAATATGCTAATTACACAGACTTTTGTATGCATAACAATATGTAAAAGCAAGACCATTGTTCATAATTAACCAACTGACAAATACAATATAACAAACTACATTTAAATGTACTACATGTAATATGTGATGATGCAACCTTATAATGTTGACATAAAAATATACCCTTCAGAATTATTTTGAATACTTATGATTTCATACTGACAGTGCATAACTTTTGACCATGCATGTAGTCGTAGAGTCTGTGTCACAGTTTACCGGTTGTTATTTGATATATTGCCCACTATTAAGGATAAGACACTACATTCATGGGGACCATTCATGTTTATGTTATGTACAGGGATGTAACAAGCATAGAAAAAAATTAAGAATTTTAAAATTCAGTTGAAGGATCTTAGTAATAGTAATAGTTTCATACAAACGTGACTTCATTTGACGGGAAATACAATATTCCTAGTTATCCATAGACTAATGCCGGTGCTTTGGTTGGAAATCAACTATGCCAAACCTGCCCCACTCCGTTAAAATCAAACAAGGAATTACTCAATTTTATTGGTAAAACATTTTTAGACTTCAAAAACTTAAGCGAACACTTGTTCATGAGATATCATTAAATATCTGCATTTGAGTGTTGAATGAATTTGAGAGGGAACAGCTCAATTGTCATGAAGATCTACACTAAGTGCTCATTGGAATTCGACACACAGCCCAGTCAATATCATGAATCCACACTGAAATTGAATATTGAAATGCTGTAGGATATTTAAAACCATACACTGCACGTCATAATATATGCATTTATGTGTAGGCTATTGCTGTTTTCTGTATGTCGGCATTTCTGTTGATGCCACACTCCATCAAGCAGATTATATGACTAGTCACAATTATTTTTACACCCTATTTTTTAGCTACTCAAAGAAAAGCTCTTAATAGAACAAATCAAGCCAATTGTATCCTATACAGGATATCTTTACATGGAGAATACATATATGTAGAATAGTCATAACATACAGAATTACAAGGTCTTCTACACAATGGAAAAAAACATCCCGTCATTCTCTTGTAAGGAGTTGAGTACATGTATTTCCAGAACAAGTAACTTGAGAATAGTACTTGATACAACAAGTAACTTGAACAAGTAACTTGATAATAGTAAACAATTCACCAGTAAATGAGTGAATTGTTTGTACTTGCACTAGTTTTAATGTTCTCTCTCAATTTCATGTTCTCTAGGTAGACTGTGTGGAGATACTGTATCTGGCATTGTGCCAAAATGAGACAAAAGTATAGTCTCTTTGCTTTTGTCATCTTGGGATTTGGTAGGTATAACTCGAAACAGAAACGAAACAAACAATACAAAACATTACAATGAAGACCCAGAAAAGACTTGGTGTACAAAATATACTGTAAATTGGATTTCTTGTGTTGTTTTACTTTCTTTTAGGTTTATATCAGCCTGTGTCTGCACAGAAGGTAAGTGGAAGATCTATGAGCCCAACATGAACATTTTGTGACCTTATTTCATCCTACTGAACACTGTCCAGATAATAAAAAGTCCCAGCCTTCATGATTCACACACGTCTTCTCTCACTTTTCAGTGCAGCCCAGTTGAACCCCAGGTGGGTGCTAATCTATGGACACATCCACATGGGTTATGATGAATTTAACACATACATCAATTGCTTTATTCAGCATTATAATGAAATATATATTTGAATGTTCTGATGGAAATCTGCACTGGATGCTAATTACAATTTTTTTTTTGTCCTTTAGCAAAACCTGGAGAACAGGAATGGTAAAACCGATCTTTGATAAGTTAGAGTTTTTAGCTGCTTTGGTCTCTGGTCCTAGTATGGTTACTTTTTACTGTATTATGTATGGCTATATACCAGATTATTAACCATATCCCCCCCCCCCCCCCAACTCTTTTCCACTTCATGGATAAAGATACTCAAAGGTATGAACCATACTTCTTAAATATTAAACAGTAGTACATGTAATAATTTCTCTCAATATGTTCCAAAAATATGAGTTCCTTTAGTCTTTAGTCTTACAAGATATTTCCTTTGACAGTTTTCTAAAATGTGCTGGGCTGGCATCTGAGACCAGTCCTGCATTCCCGTTGGACGATGCTCAGAAACTTAAGGGACTGCTGTCCGCTGGATTCGATTTTTACAACTTCTTGGTAAATTACAGTTGTTTTACTGTGATGTTTAATGTCTATTTTAATTCACTAGAATTGTTTGTACTTTAAAGATAATGCAGACTGTGCTGCCTTTTCCTGCACCAAAATGAAACAGAAATCCAGCAGAGCTCCTGGGCCGGTTGAGGACCTGATCCTTGCCATCCAAACCAACCGTTCCACTGTGGGTGGTCTGAACAATGCCAGCTTTGTCCGTGCTTGGTTCCATGTCAGCCTGAAGCCTCAGCTTCCCTTTCTGGCCAAAGACCTCCTCTCCTGCCTCAGCACAGCCAGCCTCAGCTGTGAATCCTATCAGGCCTTGTGCGTACACATTAGTTGTTTTTGCTTTCTGGTGACATTTAAAGCCATGTTTTAACAATAGATTGCTTTAATCTTTGAAATGCTTCATATGAACATCATTATTTTTTATAAGTGTGAAAAGTGTGATAAGTCAGTGAGTGTGATAAGTAAGTGTGATAAGACAGTGGTGAAAATGCTTGCATTCCATTATATTCCATTTGGAAGCTGAAAGAAGACTTTTCTCATCACTAGGCTAATGGAACTGAGCTCATATATGCAGGGAATGCCGTCTGCAACACAAGCCATGGTCTACAAGCAACTCATACTGCCTTTTCTGTCCAGAAATTCATCAGCAGGTTAATCTGCCGTCTGTAAAAACAGTTTTACCATGTCTAAATTAATAAGAACTTTAGGGATGTAGGAGGGATGTAAAAAAGTTCACATGTTGGTTCTACTGACTTTCAACAGGTTGTGTTGGGAACAGCAACAGTAGTGGTGACTGGCTGATGAAGAACCTTCAGTCGTTTGCCACCTTTGCCCAGCTCCAGGACTTGATCAAACTGAACGTGAATTTCAGTGCTGTAAGTTCCATATGGAGCAAGCTTCTCACCCTATGAAATATTGGGTCTTATCCCTGAGCACTAATCACTGTTCTGATTCACCAGCTGAATGTGTTGGACAAACTCACCCCAGAACAGAAGGCAGAACTGATCCTCTACTCAGACACGTTTGGCCTGAACAACACCACTATCATCAAGGTCCTCGAGCAGCTGATCCAGCCACTGTTGGATAATCAGCGTTTGAACCAGTCAGTGCAGAACATGACAATGGTATGTTCCATTAAGAGACACTTTTTTCTTTCCTTCTGTGTCTAGTAAAAGCCAAAAAATGACATGTCACATACTGAATCCTGTGCACTTCAAAAGTTTTTTTTTTTCTGTCTCCCTCCATTCAATTACAAACAACTGCAACTTTAAGTCTTCTAACCAGTCAAGCACAGCAATTGATCCGGTAAGTGCAGAAACTGTGATTTGGCAAAAGCCAATTATGTAACTTTGCATGATTTGCTGTCAGTGGTTGTCGTATATTACTTAGTGAGTTATCCCAGTACATGTAAATAAGCAGTTTTAACTGATTTTCATTGGTTTGGGCAGAAACTAAACACAATCGTGAACTTTCTGAAACCCCTGGGAAGTTTCATCCTCCAGCTTGTTTCAGCTGTTCAGAAGGTAGGCTGTATGCTGTATGCTCAAATCAGACATTTTCAATACATTATTCCTGTAAATTCATTTTATTTACTGTAACTCTCGCCAGCAATAAATATATTTTCATCATCAAATGAAAAAATTGGGTTGATGATTTTTGGGGCAAAATATTTTGATGGTGAAAAGATTTAACTATGCACCCAGAATTTCAGAAGGGTTGATTTTATGTTGTTTAATTATTGATGGTTGTGTCTTGGGTGTAACACTGAATAAAACAATTAGGGACCTTCCATTGACTTTAGGTGGATAGCCTATCACCATTTGGGGAAAGAAATGCATTTCACATCTCCCCTCAAGTTAAACAATTGGGTTTGACCTTGATCCAGTTCATCCAGGTGCTCTCTGAGTCTGACAGTAGCAGTAGCACTTTTAGCTCCATCTTAGCATAGATCATTGAATCAGATTAGACTATTAGCATCTCACATATGTTGTTCAAAAGTCACTTAGGATTCAGATTTTTTGTTTTTCAATTTAAAATTGGGCTTCTCTCTACTTGCAAAGACTTTCCTCCAATTTTCATTTCTAAAACCCCATACAAAACCTACTCAACTACTGTGTGTACTCTGCCAGTGAATACATCACAGACTGCAAATGTAAGTAAAGTCTCTTAAACACGAACTTTGCCTTTCCTTAGAAAAACGAGTCTTCTGTTCAGAGTGGTGTCTTGGCCCAGGTGGTGGTGAATTGGACGCTATCAGAGCTGGCTGGCTACTTCTCCTACAACTTCACTTTGAACAACCAGAACCTCACTGCATCAGCCCCATCAGCTAGCATGTTTAATATCACTAGCTCTAAGGACTGGTTCCAGTATGTGCTTGTCCCCATCTTGAAGCGTTTCCTACCAGGCAATGACACAAAGATTCCCACTGACCTGACGGATGTGTTCAACAGTGTTTTGTGAGTGAAGCATAAAGCCAGACAGACAGATGTACATGTCAGCACACACACATACACTTACCAAGAGGACACTACAGCAAGGCTATTGTCTTCCGTGTTATTAGAAATTCCTCTGGTTAATCTAATCAAGTCATCAGACAGGGGGCTCTGAACAGGAGTTCAACAAACGCACAAGTCTACGTAAAACAGGGATCATTTGTGTTCTGTGAAAAAAACACTACAGTCTTGTTCACTATATTGTATTTGTGTGGAGATAATGCCATGAATGGCTATTCTCGATACAAATCTGAGGAGTTAATTTGCTCTAAAATTGTTGTATTCACAGTAATTCTAGTGTCACCATGGATACGTCTGACTCATCCAAGCCCCCTGAGATCTGTAGGTTCAGCAACACTACCTGTCAGGTGAGGCTTAATGCTTGCATGCAAACGAGCCACTTCCTATCAGTGCTTCATCAGGAATAAGGATGTCAAGGGTGACAGTTGTAACCACCTGATCCATTTTAAGAATGCTTTCACCCTTGTGTGTAGTTTCTCTCGCATTGAGATTTAGAAAATCCTTCCAGATATTGGGCTTCCCCCAAATCTTAGAGTTGGAGCTTGTTGAGATGAGATCTTCTGCTCACCTTTGTCCAGGTGTCTCAAACGACCGAGAATCTTGCTGTTGTCTTGAGATGTGTCGTGACCAACCCAACCATGAACGTAACAGGGGAGAGGATAAAGTCTTTGGTAACAGGCATGGTCAGGACTCTGATAAGCCTAATGATGGTATTTATTTTTACATTTCTTATCATGTTTCATTACTCGTTCCCAGGGGTTAAATTGGGATTTGCTATTCGAAGGGGCTCTGGTCTGGGGTCTTTTTTTTTTTTTTTTTGACTGCACAGAATACACACTTCACTACACTATTGTTAACTCACTCAGATAGCCTACTATACTAGGATTTTTTAAGTAAAGATTGGAGTCAGAGTTGGTACTGGCATATGCATGACATGAAATATAATAAATGTCACAGATACATGACCATTATAGTACCAAATGAAATTGCTATTGGGATATTATGGCTGTCGGAACATTTTAAATATTGTCACAAATACCTGTACTATAGAACTTAAAGTGAAAAAATAGCATGTGAAACACATCACACATGCAGAGGGGAAATGCTCAATATGTTAGTGTAGCCTAAATATTGAACCTTTATGAGAACCTTGCAAGGCTTGCTTGATCTGTAGTCAAAACAGTTGATTTATTATGGGATAAATGTTGATTTATTATGGGAAAACAGTTTATTTATTTTGGGATATATGTTGAAAAAATGGCAGTCAAAATGTCAATCCAACAAATGTATGCAATGAATGCAACAAAAACATGCCAAATACAGAGAACACAACAACCTTTTTAGGTTTTTAACGTTTACCTCTGAAAATCCAGAACTACAAAACACTGATTAACCTTCTACGTACTATAAAGTGAAACCAAGACGGTGTCGCCAGTTAATTGGACAATGGAATTCAACTGACAGCTATTTAAGCACCTCTCTGAATTTAAGCACCTCTTCGCACATACCTTGTCTGTCTGCTTCTATCTCGCTGTGTCAACCTCTCGAATAGTGTACCAGCGTGCGGGGCTCTGTTTGACAGCCTCAACTAACGTCTCTGACTCGCTGAGAAGAAAGTAGCCGACTGGAAAAGCACGCAGCCACGTAGAGTTCTAGAATCTCTGACTGCAACTTTTCTAAGCTTTGATAGGTTGTCCTTTTATCAGGAAAACCAGGCGGTCTATTAAGCTACACAAAACTCATTACTAATTGTTAGAACGATAGTTTAGCCTAACTAATTACTCTCAACTGAAAAGCGTGAAAAAAGGTTCGTTGCTTTTGATGTCATAATGCAGAATGAGTTTATGTGCTGGGGGCTCAGCCCCGGACAGTCCCGGCCCAATTTAATCCCTGGTTGTTCCCATCATACGCATGCATTCACAAAACTGGCTCCTCCAGCTCTAGAGACAGATAAGCCTAATCTTCTGTATGGTCTACATCATGCAATATCTTCTTATCAGTTTACTTACTAATCTTTTTTTAAACATGGGGCAACTTGTTGAAGAATGTTGAAACTGTTTCAATTTTTTTTTCAGTAGAGTAGTGTCAATTTTTACATGAAAAATTTGACACCACTCTGAGGTATACAGTATGTGACAAAGCAACCACCACATAAACTTGTACAAAAAATTAAATCAGCACCACACCCATGCTGAAGAATGAAGAATGCTTGAAGAATGTTTCTGAAGTGTTCTGCTCTTAATCTGGAAGGGCTTTTGCCCATGAGGGTGCCAGTGTACTCTTGGTCTCTTTGGCTTGGAAGACAGCAGGCCAACAGGTTTCTGTCTTGAACACCTTGCGAACACCAACCGTAAAAATTCTTCAGGCAATGGAAACAATGACATTCTCATCCTCCAGTATTGCTATGTAATTAAATTTTATGTTTGTCTGACTTTAAGAATGCATCAAGCTCCAACGTGACCAACCCATCAAGTGATCCTCCGGCTCTCACCTTCAGCCCAGAGCAGTTTCGTGATGCTGATCTAATGGGACTGTGGGCATCCTCCAGACTGGCACCTGCCCTGCCCATGACCACTGAATACGCCACCTGCCTTAGGGGCCGGGACTTCAGCTGTGAGGCCTTCCAGACCATGTAAGAAGGAAGAGGCTCTTTTACCTGTAGATTAGGATATTCTTGGGATTTCAAGGAGATCAGCATTCTGGGATCTTTTTTTGTTTTTAAAGATATTTTTTGGGGCTTTTGCCTTTTATTTGGATAGTGATAGTGGAGAGTCAGACAGGAAATGAATGGGAGAGAGAGATGGGGCAGGATTGGCAAAGGACCACAGGTCGGATTCGAACCCGGATCGCAGGAGTTATGGCACGACGCCTTAGCCCACTGAGCCACGGCGCCTCCAGCATTCTGGGATCTTAGGGCTCTGGAAAGGTAGTAAGGATCAAATATGTCATTAATATGTTTGAGCAATATATTTGGCCTAAATAAAAAGGTAGCTCCAATGAAAAAGGTGTGCAGCTAGGTGAGCTCAGGTAACAGAATATCGCATAGGAATGACACTTCACTCAACTAGCGAGGAGAGGATGCGAAGGTAGATGATGTAGATGACAGGTGTGGAAGAAACTGTCTTTTTGTCTTTCACAGAGTGCAGACCCTTGGTAAATATGTCACGGACAAACAACAACAACAGCTCGTCTACACTGAATTCATCGTGCCTTTTCTGTCTCGTAACAATACCGAAGGTTAGTACTTCAAACTCTTTTTAAGGGTTGTCACCAAGTAAGCTTTTAACCTGTTTGGGCCAGTGATGCCTGATGATAAGCCTGATCCCAGCTGTCAATGCTGCTTTCAGACCCAGGCTGTGTCCGCAGTGTCAACGGCAGCAGACAATGGCTGGAGAGAAACTTTGGGCAGTTCTCTGCTCTCTCTGCTCTACGAAATCTCAGTCAGTTATACAGAAACTTCTCAGCTGTAAGTTTATTAGTCCTTCGTTGTTCTAGACACCTGCATCGTATGACTGCGCTTAAAATGAAACTGTGATTTCTCTCCTTCGTAGATGGATGCTCTATGTGTGTTGACCACAGCCCAGCTGGGGGAGTTGGCCGTTACCCCGGGGCAACTCGGAGACCCACAAAATGTGCAAAAGATTTTGAGCTACATTAGCCCGGACCAGTTGGGAAATTTCTTTGACCTAGTCTTGCCATCTATTCCAGTATGTAATAAGTTATGCTTGCATATTGTGCCCAGAAATGCCCTAAAATAGGAGCACTTTCATCACTAAATCAATTCAGTTCCATTTTATTTATGCAATGCTTTGTACGAAAAGTCATGTCTCATGGTGCTTCACAGCAGAGAACACCCATGAACAACTTTGGGTAGATCCACGGCTCAAGGGCTAACCTAACTGCATAGGGTCATGCAAGGTTTGCAATTTACAGTCATTCAGATAGCAATTAGTTCATACGTTGTAGTCGTACATCATTAAGGGCTAATCAAGCTATAGATTCCCAAAGGTTCTGGGCAGTGTGGTAGCAGCCTGATATGAGGCTAGACTTCAAGAGTGATAAATCCTCGAGGAAACATGCAGAGGGTCCGGATATTGCCATAGAGAAGGTGCAGAGCCCACTGGAAGTTGGGTGCCCATGAAGTTGATTGCAGTCCATTAAGAAAGGAGTTTGCCACGTGCGAGACAGAGATAACAGCAGAAGTGTTTGTGGCAGGAATGGACAGAAGAAGCAAATCGAGTTAGACCTGTCTATGTGATTCACACTTCAGTGATCATGTGCGTTACTGGAAGCGCATAGACATGTAGGCCTGTGCAATAGGGCGGTGGTGGCGTGCGGATCACTGTGGGATAGCTAGAAACGTCATTTCGATTCCTCTGTATGTCCAGTATATGTAGAGAATTGACAATAAAAGAGACTTAACTTAATAGGCCAGATATGCTCATATATTTTTTTGTCCTTTGTGAGTGTTTGAGCCACAGCATTTTGTATTAGCTGTAGGTTTTAAATGCAGGTACTTACTGTAGCCATTAACTAAGAAATTAGTCACCTTGAATAGTTATCATTAGTTATCCATAATATCCTGTTGGCAGGAATAACTGTTTGTAGTCCGCATAAGAGTGGAAAGTAATTAATTAGTGAATCATTTATTAGTAGTAGGTGCTACTTGACTAAGCTCAAGAAATATTGACCGTTCTCTGATTTTCTTTCCCTTTATTTTTTTTATTTGTTAGAGTCTGAATCTGACACAGGGTGTGAAGACTGCCCTGCTCCAGCAGGTGTTTGACAGAGCCAACCTGTCTGCTCCCACTCGTAATGACACAGACGTGCTGCTGTGGCTCACAGACAGACTCAGGCCTTTGCTACCAAACATGACCGTGGACCAGGTCCCGCCTTATTTCAGCATCATAAGACTCCGAGATTGCAACACAGTTCAGCAAGGGTAGGAGTCAGTCCCACCGCTCCTATGGGAAGCAACTTTACATGTAGTCCACTCATGTCAGTCCCACCGCTCCTATGGGAAGCAACTTTACATGTAGTCCACTCATGTCAGTCCCACCGCTCCTATGGGAAGCAACTTTACATGTAGTCCACTCATGGTGCTGGGTCTTGGGTTCATCTTGTTTCCCAAAGATGTTTTTATCTGATGAAGGTCTAAGACCGAAACGTTGAAAATAAATAAACTATATGCGAAATGGTCGCAGGGATGCGGGATTCGTTCTATGTTCCTGTTCTGTGACCTGGTCTGGTCAAATGGAGATTAGATTTTTAGGCTACTACACAAATCTTTATGGTGTGTTTAATGCGTTAACTGAGGTTCCATGTGCCTTCATCTGCAGATTGGATCTGCTCAACTCCATCCGTCCAACACTGATGAATGACACCCAAGAGAAAATTCGGACCAATATTGAACTGACTCTCAGAGGTACTTTTGGTGCAGTAGTCCATAATCCATGGATATAGATGCTGCACTGAGTAGGTCATGGCCCCAGGAATGATTGCAGTATATTGATGCATTTGATTTGTTCTACTCGATTCCCAGTTCTCAATACCCACCCAAACTTTTTAAACTTTTGTTCTTTGTTGTAGAGCCAACCCCATTACGCTGCTACAGGAACAACAGCTTCCTCAGATTTCTGAACGAAACATTCCGTGATTTTGAGCAACCCAAGTTGACCAGCGTTCTCTCTCTGATTCCAGTAGAGAGAAAGTCAGAGGTATTTTATCTTTTTTTCATAGCGTTTTTTGTGAACAATAACGGTTTTATAATGATTAAATACACAAGAATGAACAGTAGCCCTATCAGTACCCCTAAATGAAGTCTTCAAGTGAAGGAGAAAGCAAGAATGGATTTGTTTTTTGTTTGTTTCGTGACAGTTGCTCAATTCGTTCCCTCCGTCTGAGTTGGGAGCCTTTCTCAGGCGGCCCAATGTGGTGGACAACACCTCCAAGCTCTGCACTGTCTTTGACAGTTACAACAGAACTCCAGAATTCTTGGAAACTGTAAGTGTTCCTTGTCAGTAATTAAAGCCTGTCTTCCTCAGCAAATCAATATTATGAATTAGATGATGTAAATTTGTGATTCGTGGAGTGTTCAGAATCATTTCTGTTAATAAACAATAAACGGCTAACAACTATAGAGTAGAAGAAACTAATGCAACTATAGAGTGAAAGCCAATTGCTATGTGACTGGCGTGCAGGAGGAGGTTCCAGTAGATGTGCGGCGTCCTGTCCTCCCCTGCGTCTGGCCCAGAGCACTGGCTGCTGAGGACAAGGCAGAGACGGACCGCTGGTTTGACATCAGGCTAAGGCCCTACCTGCCCTTCCTCAACAAGAAGCTTCTGAGCTCTGCAGACACGCTCAACGCCTCCTGCCTTCCATTCCGAAAACTGTAGGTGGCCAGTAGCGGAGAATTCCATCTGAAACAACAGCGCTTTAAAGACTACACTGTTTTATCCGAAGATAGTTAGACCAAGATAGATTGTATAATGTAGTGTAAACTAGAATTCTGCACCAACAGATTTATTGATAGTGATATCTAACTTTGTCGAAGTGCTTTGTGTCTCCCATCAGCTGCTATTTATTTGCTACAATGGCATAACTTTGGTGTGTCTTTTTTTATATAGTGTTGGGTTCCTGGGCGCCAACTACTCCTTCAACGGCTCTGACTTCACACAAGCAGAGGCCTATGGCACTGTCAAGACATACCTGAGGTCAGGTAAGGACAGATTGGAGTTCCCGATTGAAAGTGTGTCCCACACAGTATAAGAGCACAGACACTCCGCTTTTTAAGTCTGCAACAGAGCAGAAGCCAACAGTAGGTAAAACTCCAAAACAGTCTCATCTCCTCATCTCAAGTCTTTGGTTTGAAGTGGCTTTTCTGATAGAGATCCTGGTACATTTTTCTCTGTGAATACTGAACACCCAATGACGTGAGTGGAATGAGGATAGGGGTATGGAGGCATAAGTATGTCCTACAGAACCTCCACCACTGAAGAACAGTTTCCATTATCTCTGATTTTGTTTTGTTAAAGATTCATCACCCAAGTGCTTCAATCTCACCGACCCGAGACTGAATTCCACTGCGTGGTTCGTCAACTACATTGGAGTGTTTGTCATTTATGTGACCTCAGATGATCTGCAAACTTTCGGTTCAGACGAACAAGTAAGCACTTTAAAGATACATCTAATTTTTCACTTTGCACTTCTTCAAGGATCAAAGAACATGATTCAAACACTTTTGTTTTGTTTCTAGCTGAAACCTTTCACTGTGAACCTTCAAAACATAGAGCTGTTCTCCAACAATATTGTCTCAAAGGACACCGTTGCCCGTTACACTCAGCTGATCTACCTACAAAATCCCAAATTCAGTCCTCTCAGGTGAGTTATGAGTGCAGAAAAAAGACACATTTAACCCTGCTCTGATAATGCCCCCTCACTTCATTCAGACACAACATTTTCACACATCATCATTTTGGCTGTGGCTAATTAAGCAGTGATGTTCCCTCCTAGTCTCCCCCCAGGTTTCCAGTGTAGTGTCCCAGGATCAGTCTACAGCACTCTGAATCAGAATGATTCCATCACTGTTTTGGGAAATCTGAAAAGCGTATGCACAAATGTGGCTCCAGAGGTGAACCCCCCCCCCCACACACACACACACCAAAAGACCCCACATTTTTACAATACAAAAGTAGTCACATAAGCTTGTTCTGCTATGTTTTCCGAGGCTCAAAGCTGCATGCTACAATTTTTTTGGGGGTGTTTCCAGATCACATTGTGAGAAGCAGTAGTCTAAAAGTAGTCTTCTTTTTCAGATCTCCTCAGCCCTGGCTGGAAACATCCAGACAGTCAATGCAGGGACAATCAGTGCTCTGGGGCAGCAAAGCGTGGGTCTGTCCACTACCCAAATCACTTCTGCCCAAACAAGTGTCATTGTAGGAGCCCTGCCAACATTCAGCACTGTAAATGGTTGGGGTAAAGGGCAGCTTATAAGCATTATTAACATCGTCCTTCAAACAATCCAGGTAATGAACAATGACAAAAAGTGACAAAGAAAAAAACCAACAGACATTCAAAACTCAATATGAAAGTGAATGTAGAAGAATAGTGATTGTTGAGTAATCTTTTTATACAAGCTTAACAAGTTCATCCACATTCTCTAGCGAATATTGATGTGGAAAGATTATGGGACTGATACGGGTGTTTTGTGATAAGCTTTATGACTCAGGTCAGCTTGTTTTTCAGGTTCATTGTTGTAGGACATTGTTGTGAATCTGTATTTTTCCACAGATTAACACCTTCTCAAGTCTGGTGAATCTGGGAACACTGGTCGGAGGAGTTCCATCGACAACCATTGCCACGGTTCTTCCGAACGTAGCTCTCGAGGCAAGCAGAAACCCAACCTTCATCACTAACCTGCAGAGTGCTCCACCCATTGTGCAACAGACATTTGTCAAACAGGTATTTACACAGAGAAACAGTTAACTGTAAAATGATACTGAAAATGAGTAACTGCAAGTCTATCTAAGATTTATGTAAATGCCTACATTTTTACTTTCTTTCTATCTCAGATAATAAAAGTTGATTCAACACCAAGTAAACTATTAGCAAACATTCCAGATGCCATGGCCACCCAGATCCCAAGAAACTTGGTGCTTTTCACAAACTCTTCAGATGTCTCAGCCATTAATAACAAAACATGGAATCCTCAACAGGTATCACATAATAAAGAATAAAGAATAAAATCACCATTAGGCATGTCTGAACTACTAACCTTTCTACAGACACCTATTCTTTGGAAGTACTAAGTCATTTATTTGAAGCAAGCAATAAGTGTCTATTCAGTCTGCTGTCTAACCTCGGTAGATATTGGATAGGTCTTGAAATGTATTTTCTTAATTAGTAAACTTTCTTTCTTATACTTTTCTTTTGTATAGTTATACGTTCTAGTGTATAGTACACAGAACTTCAGAACAACAGAACAGAACAACACATCTTCTCTTTTTCTTCGTAGGCTGCGTTGTTCTTTGATACAGTTGCAAATGGATTTGAGGACCCTGACAAGTAAGCTGAAATGAATATGTTGCTTCTCAAACCCCTTAAGAGACGGGGCAGGCAACAAACCCTCCTACCTATAGTGTCTGCCCCTCCTGTGCTGATCCCACCGTGAGACTGTGCTATGCTAGCTGACACATGCACTATATGAACTAATATCAAAGCAGTCCAGGACCAAGGCCACCTACCGAGCCAAACACACTTTTATCATTTAGCAAGTAGACCTACAATTAAGTGCCCAATCAGTGCCCTTATAAACTATTCTGTTCTGCATTTTTTGCAGTACAGTAAATACATTATATTAGACATGAAAAAAACTGCATTCATATAAAATACTGCCTTTAGCCCTAACTACTGTCTAGGAACAGACTTTGGCACTGAAATCTCAAAGGCCAGTGAAAGGTTGACCATGCAAACAATACTTAGACATGATCTAGTGGGCTTAATTGGGCCCCAAGATTATTTAACATGCACCTAAATACTGTACAAATGTGTCTGCAAAAATCATGACTAGGGCAGGAAAAATAAAACTTCAATACAAAATCATCTTGGTACTTGTAGTTAACAGAGAGCTAACCTCCTTTATTTTGTCTTTAGTTTTACTATATTTCTTTAATAACCATATATTCAATATGACAATAAAAGCAATCAAGTAAGTAGCTTTCATGGTTTGAGAATCAAAACATTTACTTACTTATATACAGTTTACAAAGTCTCAAAACTTCTTTGGAGTTGTTGTAAATGAACGTCATGTAAAGACAAATAAATCTCTGTGTTTGCCTCCGTCAGCCTCTCGGAAGGTGTTCTCCAGGGCTTCACCTGTTCCCGCGTAGCAACAATTGAAAAGAGCAAAATCAAACGCATCGTCAAGGCCTGCCGTCGGAGGGACAAAAGAAGAAAGGTGATCTTGAGTCAGACTCAGGTAAGTGTACCAAATTCACCCCAGCATTTTTTTTTCGCCATTGTATACGCAGATCAGCACTAGAAGTAGTTTAAAAATGCAGATGTAGCTAGAGGGGGCAAAGTTTTTGTTATGCAGGTGCACCTAGAAATAAGCACAGGGCCAAACTAACTGTTCTAACAAGTTGGGTCGTGTCTATCACATCGCTCTATAGGGGCAGATTCCACCTTGTGTATTGGGTCAAAACTGTCAATCGTAGTCAGACTATACATTTTGATGTTACAGTTTAGCTTGCAAGGCTAGTGTTAGTGATAACTTCTATCTCTCACATAGCTCATAACATAAAGGTACGCATGACCATAAGATATTTTTCATACTTCATTTTTATTTGTCCTAAAGATTGTTGGTTCTGGCAGGTGCGTGGAGCAGTTGAGACATTTTTCAAGAAACTTACTTCACCACACTTTCTCATCTAGCTGATTTTTCCTACTTACCATAACCATACTCTTTTTGCATCTAGCTGACTTGCATGTACAACTACATCAAGGACGAAAAGCCAACTGACTTTGTCAACTATTCCCCAGACTTGCTACTGTATTTCAAGTAAGTTACGCTTGTTACTCTTTGCTTAGAGCTAGACAAAAATATCGAACAATCTGACAAAATGACTGTTCATTGACAAATCTGACAACTGGTATTTGCATGTGTGGACCTCCAATGTCTTGTATGCAGATTCTACTTGTATTATCTCTTACATCTCTGTTTGAATTTTTGATTGAATTGAATTTGACCTATTTATCTTTTCCTCTATAGTTTCATTGCCTTCTTCACATCTTATACTTTTCGATTATAATGCTATTTTACTCAGTGATCCTTTCTAATGCTACTCCACTCTACTAATTCAGGCTTTCAATCCCCGTTTCAATTTCTTTAGTTGTAAGGACACTGAGCAGCCTTGTGCATGAAATGTGCTATATAAAAAATCTTGCCTTGCCTTAAATCATCCAGCACTGTTTGACCTTTAAAGACTTCTAAACAGTGTGTTCTGCTTTAAAATAAATGCTGTTTACGGTTTGTCTCATCTCTGTAGCTATAACAACATCCCACAAGCCAACTGCAAGACATATTTCACAGAAGCAGGAAATGCAGACTTCACAGTTTTGAGCAGGGCACTAAGTGGAAGAAGAGACACTTTGTTCAACAATGCAAGAAATTGTTTGGTAAGCAGAATCTGAAATATTACAAACAATACCAAGCTTTTAGAAATGTCTTCATATTTCTCACAAGTGCAATTGTGAACTGAAAACAGGGCATCACGGGCACAAGGATAAACAGTGAAAACCTTGATGTGCTGGGGAACATGGTCTGTTCCCTTGATCAGGCTTACATTCAAAGCTCAGACCCAGTGATCCTAGAGAAACTGAAGAACTGCAATGACTTCACAGATGTGCAGGCTACCGCTATGCAAACAGTTCTCCTTTCTGGCAACACCAAATATGGGTGAGTGTATAATGTAAAAATACTCTACTACTAATCTACATATAAGGGATATATATATATATTTTTTTTTTTTACTTATATTTATTTATTATATATATATTTTTTGTTTCTGGAGAGGTAGTCAGAGTGGGAGTTGTTATTATTGCAGTATAAAGTGCTAGGACAACCCCCATGTGATCTACTGGTTAGGGGACATTTGTTTGATCATGGGCAGAGCAATCCCCAACCAGAACAGAGAAAGGCCCCTGAGCCATAATGACTCCCTGGGTGTGGCAACAGTGGCTACCCACTGCGCCAACTTATGTTCATACACCGAGTACATCGTGGACCCATTTCCACATTTCAACATAAAAACACTAAAATCTGCTGAAAATGAAACGGTGGAGCCACATGTATGACTGCAAAACCCCAAATTCACACCCAGTCATGCCACTCCCTGCCCTCTAGTACCACCCCCAGATATCTAACAGGTGTGCTTTCATGTGTCTTGGTGATGTGACCTGAAAGCA
>JAGFZM010002256.1:122801-209076 GCA_017657215.1 Limnothrissa miodon
TGCTTTCAAAGTTGCTGCCATGACTAGGAACTCGCTGACTAGCTTGTATGGTGCTTTTTATTTGCTTCAGATTTGAAGTAAGACTTATGTCAAGATGAAAATGACAGAAATGTTGCATGTGGCAAACCAAGAAAAAGAATGAAGGGTGTGTTTATTCTGTGCCCCCCCTTTGCCTCAGCTTAAGCTTTGCCACAACCTCAATCATGTGTGTCATGTCAGTAGTGTAATGTCTGAATCATCAGTGTCGTATATTATCTGCGTGCAAACGTCCCAAGTTACTAGCATCCTTTAATTGCTGCCTGTTTTTTTGTGTTTTGTGTGTCTGACAGATGTTTTTTACCTTCAGGGATAATGATTGTGTAAATGCTGGTGCTGTGTAGTGGTGCTCA
This sequence comes from Limnothrissa miodon, assembly GCA_017657215.1. Taxonomy (NCBI): domain Eukaryota; kingdom Metazoa; phylum Chordata; class Actinopteri; order Clupeiformes; family Clupeidae; genus Limnothrissa; species Limnothrissa miodon. The sequence goes on from JAGFZM010002256.1 coordinate 123,191, forward strand.
CACTTATATGCACAAGGGGGTTTCTACATTGTTTTAAATATTTTTTAATATTGAAAACACTGTTTCAATATTTTAAACGGTGTCAGTGTGTTTGATCATCCCATTTCCATGCAAAGGGCAGTAGACTGACCCACATATACCCAATCATCATTATGCTTTGAGTTGATTGACAATTTGAGACATCCTCTCAACCGCCTGTCCTGAGCTTAAAATAGGAACACACTTTGTCTCTCATATTAAAGAAAAATCTTTGTCTTCCTCTTTGACAGACCACCAACCAGTTGGAAAGAGAAGACCCTTGATGACCTGGGAATTCTGCCATTGTACTTCACTGATAGTTTCTGGGGAAAATTCGATACGGTAGGCTGATTCTCCCACCCACCCCCCCACCCCCAAGTTTGGACTTGATGGGCCCATTTAGCATATCTTTGTCTGACTTTTTATTCATCCATTTTGTTTTCTGTAGAGACCTAAGACAAACTTTTTGAAAAGGTTCCTAAAAAACCTGAGAAGTCAGAAAACTCAGAAGAAAAAACTGAATAGGCTCTTCGGAGAACTTTTGAGAGGAATACGCATCAAAAGAGGTAGGTGTACATTAAAGGAGCTGATGGGAAAGTTTTTTTTTTAAATTCAATTTTATTTACATAGCGCATTTTACAAAAGACATGTCTCATAGTGCTTCACAACATAGAGCACAAATTAGCAACAGGGGCAATGAAAAACTCCCTAGCATCATTTTTTGTTTTTATTTGTTTATGGTGAAGGAAGAAACCTTGGACAGTTCTGACAACTCAAGGGGCTAACCCAACTGCCTAGGGTGGGTTTTTAGTCTCTCAGATGGTGATTAGTCCATGGTATTAATAGGTCATGACCAGAGGAATATAGTAATGAAGGCACAGATCATACGAAAATTGTGGTGTTAATATAGCAACATAATAGTCCCATTATAATCCCAGAATATAGTCCATATCATTAGGAGCAGTCAAGCCATAGGGCCAGCTGGAAGCTGCATCAATCATGTCAGGGTCATCTGTGGAGCTGGAGGCAGCCCACCCAGGAGGCCAGAGATGCAGAATTAGGCAGTGGAAGGCAGTGGTGACCCTCAGCAGGTTGGCAGTGGCATGGACCATGGAGTGGGTTGAGGACCATTCAGGAGGTGAGTAGCGCCGTATCAAGCGGTGAGAGAAAGGAACGGCCCTTAGCAAAGGTGGCATATTCGGTACAGTTGGATGGACACCATCCAGGAGGTAAGAGGCGCAGGGTTAGGCAGAGTTAGAGCAATCTTCATCAGATTTCAGAAAATGTGTGTGTTATATTGCATGTGCAAACATGTACAGATGTAGGCTAAATGAGAGAGGGAGAAATGGGGAAGGACGAGAGAGAGAGAGAGAGAGAGAGATTTGTACGGTTTGCCAGATGGGGGATTTTACGGCGGCCACAGAGCCTTAGCCAGGACAGAGGCAGTCCTTTCCAATAATACTATGCGGAGGGCTGCTTTACCGCACACCATCCCTAACTAAAGGGGTCAGTAAATAGGAAAGTTGAGTCTAGACTTAAAAGGTGTTGAGAGTGTCTGCTTGGCAAATGTGACCTTAGGGGTCTGGAATAAGTAAGTGTTTAATATATGCTGGAGCAAGGCCATTAAGAGCTTTATATGTTAGAAGTATTTTAAAAATCAATTCAGCTTTTAACAGAAAGCCAACGTAAGGAAGCAAGGATAGGCGAGATGTTCATATTTCTTGGTCCTAGTGAGTGCTGACGCTGCAGCATTTTGTATTAGTTTTTGATGCAGGTAGTGCCACATCTAGAGAACAGAGCATTACAGTAGTCAAGTCTGGAGATAACAAATGCATGTGTAGCGGAACGGTATGGCTATAAAGGGAAAGCTACTGTAGCCGGACTACGCCACCCTTGGGTCTAATACCTCAGGAAATGTTTAAGGGGGTGGTTAAGCCTAGATGTACTTTAAAAGCACAGGTTCCCATCGTACCCAGGGGCATGAATTTACAGAAACAATAGGAAAACATTTACCCAATTTAAAAATGAAACAGGCACAAGACTTGACATAAAATGAAATATTTATTACACGCATACAAAAAAAAAAGGTAGAGTTTACCTGAGGGGGGCAGACTAGCAAGGAGAGTGACTAGACACTCTTAAATGAAAGTGTTCCAAACCATAATGCAACACCCACGGCAAGCAGCACTCAGTTAACTAAAGCATGCAGTTCTCCAGCCCACCACAAGGTAACTAGCCCCCACTCCAAGAACTCAACCTGCTAGTAAAGCAAACTAATTATGCAAAGAGGAACAGAAAATAAAGACAGGGCAATCCTCCAAAGAAAACAAGACATGAACCAAAAAATAAAACTGACAAGACAGCAGCACGACCCGCGTCCCCAACGCAGGGGAGCAGGCCGACACAACACACATACATTACAAAAACCACCATAGACGACAACGGCAGGTAGTGCTGTACAACAAACAGACATTACCTACCCCTGTAGGCGGGTGAGGAGCCCCACAGCGCCCATGCCACAGGGCTAGGGCTAGCACCCTGAGAACTACACAAAGACAATATTTAAAAACATTAAACAATGTCCAACTAAAACACACAGAGGCGACAACATACCTGACGAAAGGCCTATGCATTCACACTGTTGCTGGCCACCTGTGGTCTGAAATGGCTACTGGGAGCTTGTCAGTTAATTAGCCACACCCCCAATTAGCTCAAGTAGGTGAGGAGTGAACCAAGACACTAGCAGGCAGGCATGCTCTACCTGCTACACATGTATTAGTTTTTCTGTATCCTCAAAGGAAAGTTTTGTTTGTTTAAATTTAGTACAATCGCAGATTGTGTGTTAAAGTACAATATGTATACAATAGGCATATAACCACTAGCATGTGATAACTTATGGGTAGGATCCTTTTCATTTCTCCCTCAGCTGCTGAATGTACGGTTGGGAACATTACCCGCATCACAATAAGTGACGATTCCTTTCCATTTGGATATGACGAGACTCAATTCAAGTACTGTTTGAGTACTGACGTCGTGAAGGAGAACCTGGAGAACCTGGCAGAGAAAGTCAACGTGGATGCATTTAAGAGAGTCATCTTGGACAAACTGAATGAGGTAGTTTTGACACAAAGCTATTAATGACACCCAGGTCTTATAGAAACTGTAAACACGAATCTTAAAATTTCTTACTATTTTGTAGGCATATCCATCAGGCCTGTCAGTTCAGCAGGTTCAGTTGCTTGGATCAATCTCTCGTGTGGCCACGACAGCCGAAATGAGCAAATGGAACGTCTCCACCTCGGATACCTTGGCCGCACTGATGAATTCAGATGATGGTGAATGGGCAGCAGAGAAGGTAAAGATTTAAATAAGAGAGAGTTTTCTTCTACTGACCAAACACTTGTCCTGGAAGATGCTTTCTTTCAGCGCACGTTCATTTATTTTTGTTTGTGCGACTTTCTTTTTAGAGTCAATTCATTGTATCAAAGTTCTTGAGTGGGGTCAACAACAGCCTTGGCTCCTCAGAGCTGAACCTTGCGGGCGGGCCCAACCTCTGTGCACTGGACACCAAAACTTTGAGCAGCATCAACTCAGACAGCATTAAGTAAGTCTACATATCAATTCCTATTTGTTGAAATAGCAGTGCCAATTGAAAGTATCCTGTTGCTATTGTAGGACTGCTACCTCATTAGTGTTGCACTGGTAACATCAATCATCTGATGATGATGCACCAAATGTTTGTACACTGATATTTAGACTCCAGTAATGCACCTGCATTTAACCCCACACAACCTTTAATAAATGTCTTTGTCTCAAAACCACAGAGAAGCAGATGCTCTAGATGTTTCCAGCTGTACCCTTGATAAGAAGAAGGCCTTCTTTGCCATCGCCAAACGGGCCTTTCCCATCAACTTCCTTAACCGCAACAGCAATGCTTTGTCAAATTACCAGCTCATGCGAACTTACTTGGGTGTGTCATTGTTTTTCTCCAGACATTTTAAACAAATCTCTTTTACCTTTTCATAGGTCGAGAAAACGGCCATTGTTCTCTTTAATTCTTCATTCATTATTGTTCCCTTATTCTTTTTTATTTTTTTGTTGCAGGAGGTGCTGACTCAGACTTTATCAAAGGATTGTCTTCAAGCAATGTCAACATGGACATTAATACCTTTATTGATTTGGATGCAAGTGTAATCTTGGTATGTCACATATTCTCAGTTTTCTGGAAATAAATGACTAATAACCTAAACCAATAATTGCAAATTATTAGCTATTAGGAATGAACTGTAAACGATTGTTTCCTCCCTAGAATCTCGCAGTCTCTGAAGTGTCCAGACTCCTTGGCAGCAACCTACCTGACCTGGCAAGCTACCAGAATGAGACTGTCATCCAGAATTGGATTTCCAGACAACTCCAGTCACAACTTGACACCCTGAACTTGGGTCTTACTGGAGGAAGAGCGGACTCAACCACAGCTTCTGTTGTTGTTAGTAACACTACTGCCGCCGCGGGAAACGCTACAGCTGCCACTACAGCTGCTACCACAGCTGCTACCACCTCTGCAGGTAGAATGCTCTGGAAAGGTTGTATTCTGATCTAGGTTTCGCATTCTAATGTAAATCCGATACAGTATTGTTTAAAAAATGACATGTCACAATTTTGGTGACAACTACAGTATAAAGAAAGGGTGCAGAGTATCCCTTTATTGGTTCATATGTGAATAGTCGAAGGAACAACTCAGCAGGGCGGATTCTATTATTATCATATATCAATGTTTGGCAATTTGATAAAGATATACACTAATTGGAGCATGTTGTAAAAGTAATGTCAGTAATAACATTTTTTCTTTTCTTTTTTTATAGGAAACAAAGGAAGCTCATACTCACTTCTGTTCATCTTCCTGATGCTGAATTTGACATTCATCAAAATTCAAGTTGTATAACAATCAGTTTTAACACATCAACAGTAATATAAAAATGTATCTACAGTAAATAGCTTATATATTTTGATATTTGAAATTGAAGTTTTTATCTGTTTAAGCAAGGTTTCTGTTTGTTTCAAGAACTAAAATTGAAGTATAGTTGTTAAGACCTTTTGTATTACCACTACCAACATAAATCTCTTTCCCGAAACAAATATAGTAAATGCTATCACCCACCAATATCAACTTATGATATCCACCTCCCCTCAAATAGCAGACACACATCAGGGCAAAATTCCACAATAATTCACAATTAACCAATTTAATGTATTTTAGACATATTGCTGAATATTATATTATAATATAATTAATACCGTTTCATTTTTTTTTGAGTATGCAGATTATACTTGTTCTCTAATGGTAATGTCTTATGTGCTAATGTGCTATATTCCATGTATCAATCTTAAAATAAAAAGGTATACAGCAATGAAAGTAAATATAAAAAAGGGAAGCATTTTTCATTACAAATATTTGAATTATTGGCCTGATTTCTTTATTACGAGACATTGGTAATAATGAAACTCAACAGCCACACATACTCCTCAAACAATGTTCTGTAAGAGGGTGAAGAGGCAGGACTGGGCTGGGTCGGGCTGGGAGAATATTACGAAGGCACCAACCAGGGGAAGAGTTGAAATGTTCAAATGTTTCAAATGTTCTTGCTTCAAGTCTTTCCTGAGCTTTTCTCATGGTACTAGGCACTTTAGCCACACATCCTCTGACTTGCATCCTTTACAGAATGTCCGTTTGGAAGACTGTGACTCGTCCCACACGCAGATAATGACCCCCAGATAATGGCATCTATTATGCTTAGTGTATTTTTTAGTGTATTTGAGACTGGGATAAATAGAAACCTAAACTACTCATACATTACTCATGGTTTTCTTAGTCACTGTTTTTCTTTCTTCACACTTTAATATACAACACTTTACAAAATTCTCCACTGCCCTTAAACAATGTGGGACTATATGATGTCAATATGCACAATGGACCAATTGCTATCTGAACGACTGCTAATTACACCTTTGCATGACCCTGGGCAGTTGAGTTGAGGTGCTTGAGTTGAGTTTTTCCTTGCCCCTGCCCATTGCTGCTTTTTCTGTTAAGTGCTATAAGACATTGTATAAGACACTGTATAAAAACATTTATACTGAAATGTTGTCAGCAGTCCAATCATAAATACCTTTATTGGAAAAAAAAAGTAAATGCGTTAAATACTTAACTTCACCAACATGTTCATCTCTGTGACCAAAAAACTGTAAACAAAGAGTAGTGGAAAAGGAGCATCAAAAAGATATTTTTGTTTTATGGTATGTAAACACATGCTTTCCATTACTTTAAGGAGAAATGATTAAATAGCATATAAAATACTTTGGCGAAACATATTTGTGACAGTTGTGCATAGCAAATTTGCTGTATGCTTCAGTGATCCTATTAACATGATGTGGAGTTTGTTTCGGCTATGTTTGTAGGCCATTCTTCCAGAAAAGGATTTAGTGAGGTCAGGTACTGTCATGCTGTATGACCTGGCTCACAATCTGTGCCCTAATTCATCCCAGGAGAAGGTAATAATGGCTTTGTGTTGGAATACAATTAGGGTTGAGATGAATGGGTAGGTGTTGGTAACACAGGATGGAGTAAGAAGGGGTCTGTTCAGGGCAACTAAACTAAAACTACTCACACAACAAGGAGCACCCATGAGGAACAGTGAAAAGATACCTTGAGGTCATGTGGTAAGACTGAAGGGGTGGGGGACCTGTCATCTTATATAGTCTGGCCTGTATGGTACTGTTTATTTTGTATTTTATTAATTTCTGCAATGATTTAAGAATTATTAAAACCTTTTTCAACAACATGATCGCATGGTCGCATGTCAACTTTAGCCTATATCATTATAAAAAGTTTATAAACAAAACAAAGGTTTATATTAGGCTACCATATTCTATTTCAATGTGTGGCTTTATGCATGCACACTGTCACCGCTCATTATAACATTTCTTTTTAAAGACATCCCGTCTCGTTTCATTAAACATCATTTTTTTCCCTTTAAGGAAATTGCGTCATATTTTGTCGACGAGGACTGTTTGATGAGCAGCGGCGGGAATAGAAATTTCAGAGCCCATAAGCAGTATGTTTTAACTACGGTTTAACTTAAGTTAACTACATTTTCAGAGAAATGATAAACGGTCTCTGGTCCTTCAAATAAGCTGTATTTAATATGGCACAGGCACTACCTGAGAAAGGTGGTTTGGATAAAACACGAAATCCTCCGGTGAAGGTGCTCTCTGGACAACTTCGGGATGGTAAAAGTCGTACTGGGCCAAACGGAAAGCCCGAAATTACAATAAAGAGACTTGGTCAAGGGAAGGAAACCCCTCTCGCAGTATCCATTGTATGGATGCAAGGGACCGTGGTGGAAGTTTACACCGATCAAAACACAGTTGCACTTTTAGACGAGACTGGTAACTTTGTTGTCAGTGGCGTTATTAACATACCAAAAGGAAAACCCTGTCTAATTCACGGTAAGTGACTCTAAATATTGCAATACTTTGGAAGAAGCAATATTTATTTATCCTAGGCCTAGATTACAGTAGGATACACAAACAAACATACAGTTTTGGGCAAGCTAGTCGAAAAAAATGTAAGCACTAGCTTACCGGTAAGCTATTCAAAGACAAAATGTAGCAAATTTACAAATGTCAGTAGTCATTTTATAGCATTTAAAAACGTGATCAAACTAACAATCATCTCGTTTTCTATTTCCACATAAGAAGTCAAATAGGATCAAACTTAGGTGCATGCTTCTCTGGGTCATATAGACCTAGTACTGTTTATGATGCCTACTGTACTTTGCAGTATAGTGTTTGTATTATTTAAAATAACTAATAAGATTTTTCTATTTCAAATTGCTATTGTATGCACACGTGAGTTACTGAAAATACACACTTACAAAGAGTTCTTCCATGCATGGCCTAGAAGGAAGATTTGCTGCTGTGAGCAGATGCTCTAAAAAGTTTGTGAAGTAGGCCTAACTTGTACATTTTACCAACAGGTAAATATGTGATGGTGATGGGTCTAGTTCAGACGCACAGCCCAGAACCTGTACTTCGAGCTGTAAAAATGGCTGACCTGTCAGATAACTCAGTAATTCACAAGAGAATGTGGAAATATGAAGTCGAAGACCTGCAGCAAACTTTGCCCTAACATTTTATATTCTGAAGTTGTCTTGTGTGCATTAGGCCACCAGTTTTACAATAAATTTATTTTCTTTCTCACCTTATATTTGACCTTAAAGTGATTGTAATTCATCAATGATCCTAACATTGCAGTTATTTAAGAATTGTTAAGTCAGTAATTCTACCTTGTTTAAACTGTCACAAAAATGGCAACAATAAAACATAGCCTTTGCATTTTAAATCCTTGTGTTCCGTCATTACTTATTCCTTAATTTTGAAATCTAAAGGTATGACTGAAAAACACAACAGACTACAATATGAAAATTTTATTTACATTACATATTGGCAATATGCTTCTGTACAATGAGGATTAATGAACTCAGAACATTTTACATTCTCAAATAAAACACTTAGCCAAATAAGTGTATGCAAAGGTGCCTATATGGTTTATTATAATTTCTACAGTTTTTCTTTCAATTGCTTAAACACAATTCTTAGAATAATGCCTTCCAAATTTCAAGCACAAATCTATACCTACGCCAAGTCATTCTGTCATTCGCCAATTCAAAAATGGCCTCTTCACTCTTACCAGTAGACCTGCTGCCCAAGTTTGGCATAACTTGGAAACAGCATGGAAATAAATTCAGTCCTTGTTAGAATAAATGATTTATAGAATTTAACACATGTGTTCTTTAAATTTTCATTTAAAGAATCACATTTTGTAGCAATAATAGCCTTCCAGAATTCTAAGCTGACAATTTGATATTTCCATGGAAAGTAAGGCCATTCAGAAGTTAGCACAAAACTTTTGAGTGCATGGTTAAGCCATGACATACACACATAGAACATAGTCATGCACATACACAAAAGCAATTTTAATGTTACCAGTGTTCTTACCTTTTTGTATGAACACAACAAAGCTTGTACCAGTTTAATAGTTATGAAAAAATAAGCCTGGTATGAGTGTATAAGCAGTCAAGAAAAGCTAACTACCTAGATGTTATGCTTGATGTGTAAGCACTTGGACACCACACATCAAATCTGAGTTAGGTAAGGTCATAGGTAACTAAGCAATTAACTTCAGCATTTGCCAACTCTTCTCAGAATCCTGGCATATAAAGCAGTTGCATATCTTACACAAATATCAAGGATAGCAATTAAATTCAAATTCTATTTACGGTTCAAATTAGGATTGCAATTCTGCTTGTTTGATGGGAATTTAGAGGTTATTCTCAATTCAATTAGACATTATGTACAGCCCTAAGGACTACAGAAGTTTTGTAGTCAGCTCGCAAGTCATACTCAAGCACAGTGCCTCATAAGCATGTTATGGAATTCTGAGAAACACTGACATGTTCATTGTAAATGGCAGTCTACTACATTACATGAATTTGGCAGTGAGCTAGGATGATGGATGCAAGTGATATGACAAAAATAATGAGTCCATATCCTCAAAGAAATGCAACAAGTATACATCTTTCAGTAAAACAGCGCAGTTCAACCATCACTTGCTTCTGTAATATCATTCCTGCCAAAAAAAAATGTGTAACTTCCCCAGCTTGACCAACTTAACATACATCTACTTAACTTACTTCACCAACTTAACATACATCTCCATCTCTGTAAGCTGTAAAAGATGAATGAACATACAGATATTGATTTTTAAGAAAAATAGAAATACTTTAAGCACCTACAAAAGTATATTTAGTTTAAGCAGTTTTAAAAAATCTTGGACAAATTTATGTCCAGAATGGACATTACAGCCGTTTGTAGACTCCCAGCAAAGCATTGCAGTTAGGGCAGACATGTTTCACATCTTTCAAGCTGTCCACGCAGAAGGGGATCAAGCAGCAACCATAAATGCAACTGCAGGAGAAAAAAATGATCCCAAATTGACACAAGTGGTTATATTTTGTTTTGTAAAATTATTAGTCACAATTTCTCTTTGTAATTGTTATCACTTGTGTGAAATGAGCATTGTATTGGATCCCATTACAGCGAACTTACCCTACAATGCTGAGGCCAAAGCAAACTAGCCAAGTCATGACTCCACTGCTGTGGACAATACGAGACAGGACGGCTTGAGCACAAACGGGACACTGCACTTGAACTGGAAAATCTCCAAATATCATGCGTTGTTGGACATAGACTGTCTGGACATTCACTGAGGAAACAACAGGTAACAAGTTAAAGTAAGAGTTTTGTGTGTGCTTCACTAAGCTGCTGTTATATTTTAGGTAAAAACCAAACTTAACACGAAGAAATAGAAACTAATCACCTACAGCCGACGTCCCTGCTGCATCTGACTGTTGCGGGGGGTGGTAATATGTCTCAGTTGGAAATGGTTGATGTGTCTGAGGTGGTGGATAAGCTGGTTGCGGCATTTTGCCATAGAGAGGAGGAGGTGCGGGGCTGTAGGCATCCTGAGAAGCCTTCATTGTCTCTTCGTATGTTGGGGGGTGTGGGTGACCAAAGTGGTCTGGCTCCATTGGAGGTGCACTTGCCATTAGGAATTCTGGACAAAGACACGTTGTGTTCTTTTCCACCCGACCTGATGCTTCTGATATAAGAAAACTGTTGTAGACACAGATCATATGGTAGGCTACATACACTTTAAATGTCCCTTTTATTTTATATAACACTCTAGGAGTGACATCGGTCAAACATGCTAATATTTTGTATAGGCTTAGTTTTGGCAGCATGCACGGATAATAACATTAACCTATCCTACTTCTGCGATATTAAAAGACACACTGACGAAATAACATAGTAGATCTATGCTAAATTATGTATTATTTAATAATAGAGGATCATAACTTTTACATTATTCAAAAAAGCGACATCGTTTTAGATGGAGATCTAGGCTACGTACGCAGGCTACTAGACGATCTTTAAGACAAGTTTGTTACCGAGAATAATTTATATGATTTGGTACCGTTTAGTAGCGCAAAGGTTTAGACATTCATTGATAATGTGACTAAAGAGTATAGGACCATACTTTAACAATACTTACAGGTTTTTTTTGCAGTGAGCCTATCGATGTCGACCACTCCTCTGAAACTTACATGGGGGTACTTCTGACTTCCTGTATAGTTTATTTTCGATTTGACTGAAAATCACGTGAGTTATCAACACGCGTCACCACGTTAACCCTTTATGGCACTCATCGAAATCCTTGAAAATGTAAAAAAAACTACCAGAGGGTTAGGCTACAATATGGATTTGGGAACACCCAACATGATTGTTTTAAAACATGTTTTAGGTGAAAGTAGCGTACATTTTTACTATTAGTTAGTTATTGTAGGCTATGTCTATTGGGGAGACTCTAAGCAGACACTTAATATATATTTTGACTGGCTACTTATTATTTGTTTAGATTCAACTTTCTTGTCATACGTGTATATATAGAAGGTAGGCCTACACATATACAACTATTTTTTAACTTGGCTCGCTACATATTGTCTTTAAGCAGCTTCTGTGTAGTGAAGCTGTGTAGCGCATGTGGATCAACTAGTTTCTTTAACCGCCCCTTAGTTAACTATAAGAAAGCACATGTATGCAAGTGACCTGAAGTAAATATATTCATTAGTGTCAGCTTTAGTAGCTTATAGGCCACATTGACATTAATTCACAAATTCTTCTAATCATTGTGTAGCAGTTTTGCATAAGGGTTATGTATAGTATTACCCCTTGTCATCAGTCTGAATATCTGTCAGTGTGGTGGTTTATGTAGTGGTTCTCCAGTGTTTTTGTGTCTTATAAAAATATATTTTAATTTTGATCATTTTGTGGTGGGTGTACTGGTGTGTAGAAACTGAACAAAGTAACTCTTCTGCTGCACTCTCCAAACTTCTTTGCGCATCATGCTACATTCAATATTGCATGGTACATAACATTAAGCATTGGCTCCATCTACTGGCGTATGTAGATACTGAACCCAACATTCTCTCACTTAGGACCAAAATCTATATAAGCAAATGAAGAAAATCCACATTGGGAATCAGTGTATGACTTCTTTCTTTCTTTCTTGCTGGAAAGACAATCTGGTGAAGCGCATCAGTGTCAGTGTGTGTACATTTTTCTGCCATGCAACAACTCAAAAGTTGACAGGCTAGTAGATGCAGCTGCAATGAATTTTCACTGACGCTTTCCAAAGGCTTATTTTCCAAGAAAGCAGAACGAATGGAGGATCTCAGATTTCTGCTCTGTTTGCTTCAAGGTGGGAGACTGATGTATGTGCTATTATGGCACATTCTTTCAAGAATTCGGCCAACTTTGTAAACAGGATTTGGACTGCATCTCCAGATATAATAGCTATCTCTGTTAATGCAATATATAAAAGATCTGCTGAAATGTGGGTATTGTAGTGTAAAAACAGTGTGTTGGTATAATTTTACAACAGTAATGCAATGTTCTTATTAAGAACGTGTGCATGTAGGAGTCAGAAGACAACAGTAGCTTCTGACTATTTTAGTTTGGCTAACGTTGGGTCAATAAAACCCCAGGTTCCATGACTAACCCAGGCAACACTGCACGTTGATGTATAGCATTGTAATAAAATCTTATTTACATATCCCCCCGGCATTTTGTTTGACCGCTGTGCTGGGAAGGCGGAAGAAGAGGGACACTGAACAGACTGGTGAGGAAAACCGACTCTGTAGCCCGTCACATCAGTACCAGAAGAAAGGACCCTAACCAAACATTCATGGACATCCGCCACCTCATGCCACATCTTGACATTTGTAAGTATTTCATCTAGCCCAAAACATCCTTGTATAATTGATGCATATGATTATAATTAGGAAGTCCTCAGCAACAATACAATGAGAGTGAAGTGAATATAAAGAAATTAGTTTTTATTCAGATAAAATGTAAACACAACCTTACAAAATCTTATTTTCAAAGGTCTTTAAACCAGGTTAAAACACACACACAGAGAATTTAGAAATATTTTGTAGGTTCAATTCAATTTGTAAAAATCGTCTAAAAGCGCCCCCCCCCCCCCTCTATGGTCCACAAGCAGCCAACTTGCCAGCATACATGTCAAAGCTTCGGGGTGGTGTAGAAATTGTCTGTGTAGAGATTGTATCGACTCCCCAAATATGCCGGAGTCATACGAGAGGCCATGACCCATAGGAATATTGTTCTTTCCTGTGTATATAGAAAAGTTGACAGTGTACCCATTGCTGCACCCAAAAACTTGTGGAGCTTCAGATGTTTGTTTGGAACAGACCACAAGATCCTTCTGCAGTGGTTCTCAACCTTTTTTTCTTGAAGCCCCCCTTGCCTGTGTCCACGACACAAGCCAGCACCCCCATCTCCCAGAACCAAATCTTACCCACATAAACGCACTCAAAAATAGTTTGGTGTCTCTAACACGGACACACACAGTTCTACCATTTTCTTTTCTTCTGTGTTTCAGCGGGTGTATAAAATGTTGAAGATTTATGATTATCCCATTGATTGTGTTTTTGGGATTCCGTAATTTTTACAAATTTCACAAGTATAATTTTGGTGACATCACAACCTCAACTCAGACAAAATTGTGCGCACAGCGCACTTCCTGTGATCTCTGTTAAGACTGCTCTAGAAGGATCCACAATGCCAGAGTGTTAACAGAAGAGTGTTTCAGTGAAAAGTGGGTAGGAGAGGTGTCGCACAAGCCATTCAGTATAGAAATGGCTACTGGGAAAGAACTCACCTACTGTCTTGCGTTATTTATCTTCTGTCCCGTGGACTGTCCTGCACCACCAAATGTGTCCTGCTAATGCCACTTGCCCACCGTTCTATGAACTCAATTTTGTACACTGGCTTACTGCCCCGTGCCACTTCTTTTGGGGCCTACAATGTTGCCTACTGTCCTGTGTGACTTATCTACAGTTGTGTCGCTTGGCTATTCTCTGCCACTGTTAAATTTAGATTTCCTAGAAGTTTTAATTGAAAAATAAATCATTTAGAGTGTTTTTAAATCAGTTAAGATATCAGCTATTAAGGCCAACGTGGCCAGGGGTTCTGCCATACCCCTTGGTGTGGCAGAACGTGCATAAAGGAGTATTCATGCTCCCATCACCATTAAGGTCTCACTCCGCCCATCTACCATCTTTGGAAAAAGCTCTTCATCCTCAGGGGGCGTGTTCCAAGCATGGTTTAAACTCTTGTAATAACTAGCTAGGCTACCTAAATACTTAAATAAAATCCCAAACAATTAGGCCTGGCAGAAATATTAAGCCCCGAGAAATGCATTTATTCTGTTTCTTAATACAAAATCGTATCTCTCACGATTGGACATCCTTCTTCTGATTTCATTTCCTGTTATCGTTGGTCTTTTCATGGACGGCTTGACTTATCGAGTCTTGTGCTTTGCTGTGACGTTAATGCAGTGTTGTGGGTGAGGGCAGTATATGAAACGCGTTATCAACAAATAACTGTTTGTTGTAGCCCATACATAATTATGGATACGTATTTTGAATATCACGGATTTCAAATGTTTGTGCAGACAAATAATATGCACAGTGGTGCACCTTCGACGTGAAGATCAGTGTCAGAAAACGCCCAGCACGTCTCTTGCTAGAAAATGGTGAGTAGTCTACTTCAGCGATCAGTTTGTAATTAAACATGTGACGGGTGGATACATATTGCTAAAATGTAGCCATTCCATTTAAAGTAGCGAAACCAGTTTAATGTCATTGTGTTCCTGTTCTGAGCATCAGCTGGGCATCTCTGAAACTTGCGAGTATAAAACCAAAGCCTGCATCATAGATGCTTGTATGCAACCCTCGACCTTGTCACAGTACTAAAGCATGCAAAAAAAATTAGAGTTCATCTAACGATAAAGCATCGTTCACACACGCGCGGCAGACGCGATAGAAGGGTAGTTCCCTAATTTTATATGGGTTACGTCAAGCGTTGTGCTTTGGGATTCCTTTGTGCTTTAAAACTTATTAACTTTGCCGCAAAGGTGCTCTATTCAGTGACTACTGGCACCCATTAACGCCTGTGCCCCGTCTGAGCGATGCGTAGGCTTGACTGAGGAAGCAGTCGGCTACGTAAATATTTCCAGATATATTTTCTGAGTGTTCAGACAGAGGAATATGCTAATATATCTACTATTTTAAAGTGCCCTTAAATCACACCGATTATGCTCAAAATATTTTCATACTTATAATGTTATTCCATCCCTATACAGGTGACAAACGGAAAGAAGTAAGACCGGGTGGAAGAGCTCTTACAGGACAGACGCCGTCCGTCAAGTCTTTCATATCTAGCGGTTAGACAGACCGACTAAAATGTCTATAGTGGACCACAGTCCGACCACTGGGGTGGTGACGGTGATAGTTATCCTAATTGCAATTGCCGCCCTGGGTGCTCTGATCTTTGGCTGTTGGTGCTACTTGCGCTTGCAGCGTCTGAGCCAGTCTGAAGACGAAGAGAGTATAGTGGGGGAGGGGGAAACCAAGGAACCCTTTCTGCTGGTCCAATATTCAGCCAGGGGTCCACGCGTTGAGCACAAGACGAGGTTGACCCCCAATGGCACGGAGAGCCACGGGTAGTTTGCTCTTTGCTCTTCCACATATTGCTTCCGGTGAATGAGACTGACCACCACACAATGCGCGTTTGAACCTACCTTCCACACTGTAATCTGTCAGACACCTAATGACAGCTGAAACAATTTCATGCCCTCTAAATCCAAGTCAGTGGTCTTCTGAACATTGACCCAGTCCGTCTCAGCTGAGCCTATTTCTAAAGTGAAGTACATTTGTGTTTGGTTTGCCAAAGCATGGAGTTTTCTGTGTAAATCTCCATCGTCAATTGCCAACTCACTGTCTACTGACATGAATGCTTTTTGTTGTTTACTAAATTTCCTAGTAGGCCTCTTATTGGTGAGTGCAAATCACACAGTGCTTGTTTTAGATACCAGAGCTGGCTCTGGATGTCTTGTGAAACTATTTTTTTTTGCAGTATTTGACAGTGGCTTCTTAGATTCAGTGAAATTGTGATTTTCTTGAACCACACAGTATTGTGCAATAAAATGTCAACGTGCTTAATGTATTAGGAACATTTTCTGTATAATTTTATGCTAGGAAGAAAATAATTTTGCAGTTTGTGTAGTACAGGGGGAATCGAGATTATTGGGAGTTCACAACTAGACTTTACTGCTCTTTGACATTGCTGTCCTTTAAATCAGTGCCATCATTCTTGATAAGAAATAATGTAATAAGTCAAATTTTATACCCTTTCACAGGGTGTTCTGTATATAATGAACAAGTAATGGACTACCGGTGGGACAACACAAATTGCCCACAAGTCTCATATGGCAATGAATGTTAGTGTTTCCTGAAGGAACTTTTGTGGTTCTCCCAGACTGACAAAGGTAATGAGGAGTTTAGATGAACTGTATGACTGTTAATGACTTCCTGTACATAGATTACATATAAAAACTTTCAGATGCTTGTGTCCTACCTCCAGCCTGTATTTTGTCAAAGTGAGTATTCTTGATAGAGGTTTGCAACTGGTGAACTTGATGTGGAAATTTATTTTTATATGACTAAAGATCCAATTTGAACAGAAATGCTGTTTTTCAAACATTTCTGTCCAGAAGTTGAGATGGCCAATAAATCCTTAAATTGAGGATTATGTTCATGTGAAACTGTTCAGGTATGGAACACTTTAGGTCAATAACTGTAGGTCATCTGATACAGTGGAGCATTCTGAATTGCAGTCAGTGATGGGCATGTAATGTTTGCATGTTTGGAGAGACTGTCCATCCTTGACTAATGTAATATTTCCCAATGTGTGACCCCATCAACAAATATTAAAGATTGCATTGGCTTAAAATATTCATCATGTATTTTTTCCACTTATTTTTGTGAACTAAGGCTGTAAAGGCAGTAACCCTGTTAAGAACATCACAAAGTCAGTGTTGGGTACAGGATAGACACTAAGAGTTTCTGTTAAAAGCAGAGTTCCCGAAAATAGCAGTTCCTGGAACATGAGAGTAACCAGAATATAATTTCCCTGTCTGTCTTAATTCTGGAAATACATGTCCAATATGGACGTATTAGATCGGTAGACTGGGTACTTGCTAACCCAGTTTTAGACATTTGGTATGCTGGGTGAAGATCCTGTGTCCACGGTCATAAGACATTCCTCCATACCTAGCCATTGGATGTTAAAAGCCACAAAGCCTGTCTAGCAGAGGTCAGATGGAGGCTCATTAGGGAGCGCTGCAGTGCAGAGAAATGATTCAGCCTTTTCCAGGTGCATCTGAGACAGAGCACTAGCCCACAGCAGTGGCACTCGTACAGAGCTAGCTGGAGCTGAGCACACACTGCTGAATGGGAGAGAAGTTGATGTACGCTCCACACACTCATCACTGACCACTACTACCCAGCCTGACATAGATGCACTTGAGTCTTACATGTTATTGAGTGCGCATGCTAGTCCACAAATAAACCCAACTCGACACATATTTGTTGTTTAAACGAAAAATCTAATGAAAATGATTTATTACTGACAGGTAGGTGAAACAATACAAAGAATTAAAAATAACAATAAAATACTGAGATACCTCAAACTTGTCAATAATCCAACCTTGGAATTAAGAACCAAAAAAGGATTTAGCAACAATACCATTCTTTCTTTCATGGGAGAACAACCGATTCTTGCTCTCTAAGGCTTTCTCATTCAGAACTCAGGCTTTCAGTGATCTAAGCTCAACCTTTTCCTCTGGCATGTCTCTCTTTCTCAGTCCAACTGAAAAAGTCAATCCTACTCTCTGTGGCAGGAGCATGACTGCAAAAAGGCATTGGTGCATAACCTATCTGAATCTGTGAGAACAGCAACAAAGCCATAATAACTAAGTACACGAGGCCGCCTCGGTACGTATGCATTTTATGACAACCCCAAACCGACAGGACAGGCATGGTTTATTTTTGGTCCTTTATAGCCCTAGTCAGCCCTCCTTTTTTACTAAAAAGAGCTCACCTTATCCTTTTGAACATTAATTATTATGCCTGTGTATCACACTGTCAACAAAATTAAAATGTTACTTAATATCTTTAAGCAGAAAACTAAATTTGCCAAAGTCATTGTCATTGGGCGCTAGCAAATGATCTTTTCGGGCTTTGGCAAGTTTCATCATAAGGAATTCCCTTCTGTCCAACCACTCTTTTAGTTCCTCCTGCCCGTGGGCCAACTTACACAGTTCCTCTGTACAAGTGCCCTTAAGGAACCTGCAATGCAAACAAACAAAGTTACTAGGCATTTTGGCACATGCTACCACACACACACACATATAGTATTAACAGTATAAATGAATGGTTCTGACCAGTGCCAATACACTCACTAACACACACCCAGTCTCAAATCTCACCTTTCACAAACTTTGAATGTGCCAGTGGGGAAGCGATACTGCCAGCAGTTCTGGTCATCCTCCGAGTTGAAAACTCTTTCTTTGTGTTTGTCTGATGTGATATGTTGCTGCCACTGCTTCTCACTGTTGCAGTTCTTACCGCAAAGCCAGCAGTGATTCCCTGCCTGGAGGGAGAGAGGGGGAGAGAGAGAGAGAGAGAGAGGGAAAGAGGGAGAGAGAGGGAGAGAGAGAGAGAGAGAGAGAGAGAGAGAGAGAGTTAGTTAGTACCCATAGGACATAAAGCAGGCCGTTACTCCTTTCGGGGAGGCATGCAGACAGCAACAAAACAGAAAACTATACAACCTCAAAATAGCCAGTGGCTCTTAGACTTTCTTAAACCTCTTTAATCATTCTTTCCCTCTTCCAACATGCTTAACACAGGTAATATTAGGGTAATATTACACAGGTCAGCCCCACGTACATTCATTTGTTATGAAAAATGATGGAGATCTTGCGAAATGATTGAGCTACTCTGCCAATATATAAAACATAGCCAAGTTGAACATTTATTTTGAAATGCTATTACAATCTATTAATCTGGCCCTGTAGTTAGTCATGTCCAGACCCTATGTCTTCCTAGATGTGTTTTAGGCTTGCAGAAGCTATATAATTCTTTTCAACCTTGAATTTCCCCCTTGGAGATCAATAAAGTATCTATCTATCTATCTATCTAACCTAATAAGCCCCTGCTATGCCAATAAGCCCCTGTTTATAACTCTACTGGGAGATTACTGTCAAAGTCAATACTAAGACAATAAAATTAGGAGATTTATACCATTTTTATCTGAAGTGGTCTTTCCAGAATAGTGATATTCACCGCAAGCTTCAATATACAATTATTCTGAATATGGTTGTAACTAATTAATACACACAGCAGACATCTCAAACACTAGCTAGTCACTGCAACTGAGTGCAAGTGCACTTGTTCTTCAAAGGGGCTTTAGTCAGCCAAGAGGGCGAGGGAGTACAGAGGGACCGACGTACCACTTCCTCTGCATAGTCGGTGGGCATGTGGATCGGCTTGCCATTCTCCCGCAAGGCACAGTTGGAACTCTTTGCGCTCCACCCCTGCTGCTTAGACTGGAGCCACAGCTCGTACAGCTGCTCCATGTCTGCGACTGCAACACACACACACACACACACACACACACACACACACACACCCGAGTGAGATAATACTTAAAAACATATTAAGAGGGAGAAGAAAAAAAATTTGTACCCTTTCTCCAGATCATTGCACAAGGACAAGCCTAGATATCTAGATGTACCCTAATAAACATGCAAATACCCCGTAATGGACTGGTCTAGAAATCTAAATGTACCCTAACACAGGGTTTCTCAAACTTTTTTGCTCTGGGGCCCTGTGATATTAGGCCTTGGTGTTCCAAGGCCCTGCATAGGCCTCTGCACGCCCCCTGAACACCCGCCCAATGCCCGCCGCCATGGGCGCCCTTAGATAGGTAGATGGATAGATAGTTTACTATTATTAATGCTGCCATTATCATCATTAGTATAATAATAATAATAATTATTATTATAATAATTATTATTATTATTATTATTATTACAGGTCTAAACTAATGTAGGTTATTATTAAACAAGGAGACCTAACAGCTTGAGATTATTGTGCTAGTTACAGATACGTAGGCCTAATAATTTGACTTTTGTCATTACATGTACTACAACTATTATTATTACTATTAGGTCTATTGTTAGAAGTAGCAGTAGTAATACCTATTATCACGTCTCTTTTTTCACTTTTTGTTTTTGTTTAGATTTTTTTGTTATAACTACCCTTGAACTTCAAGTAGGCTGCTACTGCAGTGCCTGGAACCTCAAACCGACAAGAGACTGTAGCCCCATTTAGGCTACAGATTGCATTCCCAGTATGAACTTAAAGGGAGAATTGAACGTAGCCTGCATGCTGACCATAAACCTCAAATAAATGAGAGGCCCAGTCATCCACAGAAATATCGCAGGAAAAAGAAAAACCTAATTCTAATGCGAAGGGTCCGCCTGCTTTCTCGCAACTATCAGGTCAAAACGAGGAAGACAGGGTGACAAGGACATTCGGAGCGTGTTTTCTAAGTTGCGTCTGTTTCGGTATTTTGTCTTTGTCAAATGTGAAAATACATACGCGGAGGTATGTTGAATTGAAAGGTAGCGTTTTCACTGCCATTTCACTCTGCTGGGGATATTCATCGCAGCAGGACGACCAGAATTCAGACAGAGAAAGTCGAGTAAATATAGACTGCAGACCAGCATCGCACGAGAGCTCCAAAAGTTTATCATGACCTGCACCAAGGTGGCAGCCGGACAACATGCAGTATCAAAGGCATAATTAGCATCTCGCAAATTGTAAAAGTTGCCTGGCACTTAGAAATGTGGGACGAAACCAGGTACGATGCCATGGTTAACTTTTCATTTCACTGCCAAATTAGGCTACTAAAATATTCGTTTGGGTAGCCAATTCGTCACTCTTTCGTTTGAAAAAAAAAAAGCTTCCGATTTATCTTTTAGATTTGGGTGTTTTGTTTCCAGCAGGCTTATTTGGGCGGCTTCAAGGCCTCGTTGCTGAACATTGTTTGGCAGATGACACAAATTGGTTTTGAGGGGTAACCATCACTTGAAATGAAGCCAAATTTAATGTATGAAGGGTCGTAATTGCAAGTAAAAGCGCAATGTTTTTGCCTCTGTGTCATGTGAATATACAGTGCCAGATGAAAGTTTCTCAAAGAAAGAGTCAAGACTAGCTTGCTTTGAACATGCCATTGGTCTGGTGAAACGTGTATGCGTGTGGATAGACAAGACGGATTAGTGCAAACGTGCCGACGGCAGAGAGTTCGAACAGTTTTCAACATTCTACAACATTAAACGTGGGAGGGGCGATGTAGGTGACGCAAAGACACTGATAGCAGAGCCAGCCAGCCAGCATCGCTCTTCTTCATAATCTGATTTACAGTGACAGTTGTGTTAAAGTTATAAAATAAAAGAAGGCAATCAAGGTCGGCCCGCGGCCCGATGGTAATCTTCTCGCGGCCCGGTGCCGGTCCGCGGCCCATAGTTTGAGAAACCCTGCCCTAACATACATGCTGACACACCGTAAATGGTTTTGCTATACAGGTCATGTACATCTAGGGAAACCACAGGGCCTCAGTAGTTTGTAGCCTAGCGGTAAGCTTGTGCAGAGGCAGTTTTGAAAGACAACAGCTAATTAAGCCTGTTCGATCAGCCATAGCCAGGCTATGTACTGATGCTATAGTTCTGGCTGTGTTATAGACAACCTTTGTAGGACGAGGGGAAGGGCATGCCGAGACAGATGTGGCTCGTGTGTGTTCATGCAGTACTCACTGCTGTTCTCCTTCATGAAGCTCCACAGGTCCCGCTCCTCTGTGCTGTGGGCAAAGCTGCAGTTCCCAATGTACTGGCATTTCTTCCCAGTGGAGATGTGCATGCAGATCTGGCCAGGAAAACATGGGTGGGCACAGTGTCAACCATTAGCACCATCAAAAGGGAGCTCCAATCCTTTACAAACCTTTACTAACTCACACACACATGCTAATGACAATTTATATACTCAGTCAATAGAATGCTACAAACAAACATGGCAGTTTCCAAGAAGCTTCAGAAAATCAGCTTGTCAGAGCATCAAGTGTAAAAAGTGGGTTCATAAAGCATCTTGTATTCTTTTTTATGTATTGATGCAAATGGACTATCTGCCACCAACCTCAAACTGAGCAGGGACAGGTTTCTTTGTGGGAAGGGGCCGGACAGTTAACCACTTCTTGCGCTCATTGGAGCTTACCAACACAACTCTTCTGTCTTTGGCCCACCTGTAGTGTAGAGACAGAGTAACACACACACACACCCTGTGTCAGAATGAATGAAACTGCCTACCCTTCAAACCAACACCTCTTCCACAAAAGATGTTATCATGGCGCTGCAGCGGTCAAACTCGTTACATCAATACTAACCCAGTATGTGTGTAGGCCAGTCATTTATTATGTAGGGCACATTGAATGACACAGTGTTAATATGGAGTTTGAGGTGGTGCAATACATTCTAATTTACATGCCAGTGTAATATGGCCTGAAAAGTAGAAAAACTTCATAACTGTAGTTAACTACCAGACCACTGATTCTGATTTTTTTTTATTATTATTTATTAATTTGATTATTAATATTAGTCACGTTTTAATCCTTGCACTTTGCACGGTGATTGAGTACCAGTCAGCATTCCACTGCAAGTTGTAGCCTTCATGTTATACTGTGACTGACAAATGTTGAATCTTGACTTACGGATGCCTGGCTTTTGCGCTACAATATTTCCGGTTCTTGTCCGGCTCACTGACTTGGCCGTTTCTCCAACACTGCCCACACACAAACTGCATCTTTAGGTTAGGAGGCCCAAACCTATTTAGCGCAGCTGGGATCTCCTGCAAAGGACATTAAACAACCATTGTATAGCAGCTGCATTGGTTCATTCGTTTCAATACATTATCAAACATGCCACTCTTAGGATTTAGCATCCATGTAGTGTCTACTTGGGTGGTTTACCTGAACACCTTGTGAATTGGCCTCCGTGCTCCAATACCTTCGGGCCTCTAGAACAATATCCTCATGCGAAATACCTACAGAAAAAAGTAATGAAATATGGTAGAGTCATTTGGGAAAGATTTATGAGTTGATCTAAAACACAAAACACAACAGGCCTTGGCCCATAGGTTTTACTCAATGTGTAACGAAAATAAAATAAAAATAACTAAGAGTAGACCTTTAAAATAAACAGCTATACACTGGGATTAGAACCAGATTTCTAAGCTCAAGTGGGGCCTTGGGCTTGAGCTAGCCTTGAACTAGATAATAATAAAGTGCAAGTGTACACAGTATTAACAGTATTTCATTACCAAACTTCACCAGAGGACGTTCACTACTTTTTGCATGCTTTAATTTGGCATTTTTAAATTTAATTTACATTTTATTAATTTTTTACAACCCTGCAGCAACCCTATCAAATAGTCAGAAAAAGGTGACAAACTTCAGGCAGTAGACAAGACTACAGTCACCCAGCAATAGTTTGCTATGCAAAATGTCTTTTCAGAGTTGTGGTTGGTTGTAGGGTAGGGTAGGGTAGGGTGGGACCAACCTTGCTGGGACTGCAGCATCCACACCTTGAGTTCCACCAGGCTGTGGGCGTAGAAGCAGAGGTCTTCGCGCTGGCAGCCGTAGCGGACCTCGTGGCGGCACAGGTCCATCTGGCACTGGTAGTTGAGGGGCCGCACTTTCGAGTAGCGCACCGTGTTCTCCTTCAGAATGTGGACCAGGCACCTGTCAGGGGCACAGACGGAGGGCGTCATGAAAATGAGTGCACAGTTTTCACAGGGTAATTACAAAGCTAATCTTGACCATGAAAGGTCATCCCTCTCATTTTAGTAGTAAGTAAGCAAGTAAAAAAAAAAAAAAAAATTGACCTTGCTAACCCCAATATTGATATGATGGAATGTCCAGGCCAATCAAAGGTAATCAACAGTGTTCAAGCTGTGGTAGGAGTTAATTTCTTGTATATAAACATTTTCAAACTGAGTCAGATGAATCAAACATGTCTGGTGTAATCTATACTGGCCCATTCTAATTGCTATGGTACCAACTTCAATTCAGTCAGTAGCTTTCTGCTCATATCTAACTCTTAATCCCTCTAAAATTTGTAAGTCTGGCCTGTTCAATCTAATCTTAATAGTACACTAAAGTGTCACAGGCCTGTTGTAGAGCATGTTTAGATCAGTCAAGTCTCCTTTCCCTCACTGGCCAGGAACAAACAGTGACTGGTATTTGTTTAACATTTGAAAATTTGGACCATCGTGAGTAAGCTCATGACTTGTTGGTCAGTTTTCCATGACCACAGCAGCCGTATGACTCCTCAAACACCCATATTTACTGTGTGTCTGGAAAAAGCTCATGCACACTGCCGCTCCACTGACTGTGTTTCAATTCAAAAACTGCCATGCACATTTCAACCTTGGATATGATGTTTGAACTGAAATCCCTGCTTACTTTTTCTCTTCAAAGTTATGTTTCGTCACAGGATGAGAGCATAGATTGGGGTTTTCAGTGTTGGTTTTACTGATGATTCTGGGTTTGTGATCAAAACACACCTGGGAAAAAGAGCAGAAGTGTCAGTCAAGCACATTTCCCCTCCTTCCTCTGCACTCAAACTATGACCTGAAATAGCAGAGCCATCCAACCTGTCACACTAGTACTAAAGCAGGATGTGGTTATGTAATACCAGACAGAAATGTGTCACTGTTTTGGTTATTTTCCATCAAAGGAACTAAACTGTCATTTCCAAATGCGTTCTATCAAGTAACAAAATCCATGACAAAATAAGTAGACATTAGGCACAGTGTTGGGATATTCTGTTCTTAAGCCCATCGTACCTCACAGAGGAACATAAATATCCCGTGATGTTCCTGGAGGATCTTAGGAACCGTCAGGTGGACTGTCCGTATCGAGCCGAACGGGTCACAAAGAAGCTCGCGGTTAATGAAACCCTTCCGCTCCAGCGTCCAAACATCAATCTCCTCCTGGCAGTATGCAAATGTGCAATGACCAGGATATCTGCACTCCCCACCAATGGCAACATCTACAGCAAACACAGATAAGAAGGAAGTTTAATGGAGTGGGCAAAAGAGCCATGTTACTCCAAACAGAAAATATATCATACAGAGGGGCAAAAAAAGTATTTAGTCAGCCACCAACAAATACTTATTTTTCACCATAATTTGCAAATAAACTCTTTAAAAATCAGACGATGTGATTATCTGGATTTTTCTCATTTATCTCTCTCCTAGTTGAGGTATACCTATGGTGAAAATTACAGGCCTAACTCATCTGTTTAAGTGGGAGAACTTGCACAATTGGTGGCTGACTAAATAGTTTTTTTTTTAACCTCACTGTATCTGTGCTGAGGTTCATCACACAGATGGCTCCCCCTCTAAACCGAACACACTATTCCATGATTTTTCCATGACTTCTGACCTAAATGCTACCAGAAAGTAACACTAATTTTTTCATTATGTTTCCAAAAGGGCAAGTTGGATGCAAAAGCAGGCTAAGTTTCTCAGGCCAAACTGGAGGAAAGGGTGAACTACCATGAGCCATTATTGACTGAGGATAAATATACCTGCACTGCTCCAGCCATTTTTCCACAGAGAACAGGAGAGGGGTAGTGTTGCAGATGCAGATTAAATATTGATGCTGCTGGGAAACAAATGTTCAACCATCAATCACGTTACCTTTGCATATGTAGTAGGGCCCCACATACTGAGTCTTGGTTGGCCTTGGTCGAATGAGCCTCCAGCCATTGTTCCCAGAATACTTGATGGCTCCAAGCAGAAGGTCTTTTCTGCATTTATGCTCCTCTGTGTAATGAGTGTAGTCTAGTACTCCAGGACCTGCAACACACACCACATTTGCACATTAGCATACAGGCTTCATGGGAATGAGTGCCTGTACTGAGACGCTCTCGCGCACACACTCCAGAGAGAGGGCAAGAAAGAAAGAAAAAAGAAAGAATGGTAAATGGTAAATGGACTGCATTTATGTAGCGCTTTTCTACTCCTATGAGCACTCAAAGCACTTTACAATGTATGAATGAAAGAAAGACAGACAGACACACACACACACACACCAGAGAGAGAAAACGTAAGAAAGAGGGGGGAAAAAAAAAAACTTGCCTTTTTTAACATAACATGCTGCACATGCCTGTCTAAACTCGTGGGTTTCGGCGAGAGGATTTTTGGAGAGATCCATCCGCAGAATATTTAACTCCGGTGCACTCAAGGCCACCCTAGTCGCAGGAAATACAGCCTGTTCATTGGTGTTGACCTGCAGGAAAGGAAACACAGAAAATGTCACAAGTTTCGGCTATCGAAGCCTACATTCTCCCAAAGCCTTAACTGAATGTAAGCAGAAACGTGGTCTTACAGGGATGATGGGATGCGGAGGAAAGCCTGGATTCCCAGGAGGTTGTGCAAAATTGGAAAGAGAATGGGTGGTAATTTTAGCGTCGTCTACAGTATAGGGAACAGAAACAATACCCCGGCAAGGGCTATTAAACATTATCAACAGAGATTACACAGTCACATATGCAATGGCTGTCTCAGCTTTGAAAGACTCCACACAGCAACCACATGCAGGTCAGATTTCTTTTTAGAAAGCACAACTCCAGAGTGTTTGAGACAAACAAGCCAACAGTGTGAAATCAAGACTCTATAGAGGAGGCCGTCCGGCATACCTGTCTGTGTATCTGAGAGCGACAGGCAGTCGAGGGAGTCCAGTGCTGATGGGAAGGGGTCCAGGCCCATAGTAAAAGGGCTGGGCTTGTGGTAGGGCGGGGGGAGGGTGATGGTGCAGGGCTGCAGCAGGAAAGGATGATGGGCCATGGGTGGGGGCATGAAGAGAGGCCCGCTCAGGGCTACAACCGAAGACAGGCTGCTGGGGAGAGGCAGAGGACCGTCCACCGTGGGAATGACCTGGGGGGGGGGGGGGATAAAAACCAACAAGCAATGAACCTGTCTGTCGGAAACAGGTGGCACACTACATTTCTGCATTGTACTTCAAGCACCGCACTGTTTTTTACAACACTAATTTATTAGATCATGTCCACAAATGTAAAGGTTTTGGCGCTAGGCTCATGATGGCCTGAGTGCAGTCATTAAAGAACAATTTGTTTTTGATGCGCACCCAAAAAAAACAACAAAAAAAAACACTTATTTGGAGTAAAGCACGCCAGGTTTTTGCAACACTGTGCGAGGCTGTTGCCTCATCCCAAATATATGCGCTTCACGCCAGTCAGACTCAAGTGCAACCCTGACCAAATGTCCAAGGCAGTCCCTGCAATTAGGCTGCATTAGGACTGGGAGAGACTAAAGCAGCAGATGTGTGCTGATGAAAGAGGAAGCAAAGCATGGTAGGAAGTTCAAAGCCTTTTTGGGATGAGGTAAAAAAAAAAAAAAAAACGGTAGCCAGGTGAAATGTCATGGGATAAGGTTTAGCGGATTTCAACTGATTTCAACAAGGTGGAAAGAAAAACAAGTCTTTACATGACTAAAGGAGCCTTTACTGAAAATACTATAGGCTGTACCTCTGTAGTTTGCTCCTGCGTGACGTTGTCTAGGAGGTCATCCAGGTCATCCCCAATGATCTTGGAGTCAAAGTCCAGGTGGGGCTCTGGGATATGATAGAGTTCATGTGTGAGGTTCCCATTCACCATGCTGTGGTTGGTCAGGGGCCCTGACTCGTGGCCGAGGGCCTCCAGTGGGGCTGCAGCGGGCATGGGGCTGATGGAGGTGACTGGCGATGGGGGCGGACTACGGACTGGCGCCTCATTTGCTATGGAGGCGGGCATTTCAGAGGGCAGCTGAGCGGGCACACGTGCCGGGCCGGCTGTCTCCATGGAGACCTGTGGCACATCTGGAAGACATGACGAGAGAAGCATGGAAGGGCACTCGTGAGTGACTGATCGGTGAGTGAGCAACAAACGCATTCAAGGCATACTGAATACTTCAATCTCCACACACAAAATGAATAATGGATAATGCTTCTACCTGTTTCGATGTCATCCACAGATGCCGATCCATTAGAAAACTGGAATAAAAGCAGATGGTTAAGAAAGCAAGATCACTTTCTAAAATGTACCCATTTTCATTGAGTATCCTCTCATGACTGGATCTATGCACAAAGATGGTCTCACCTTATTTGAAGCACTTGAACCTGGTAAAATATTTAAGGCAGGCTGTAAGGAAAAGAAAGAATAAATATATATAAAAAGAACAATATTCACAAAATAAAAATTCACATATACAATGTATTACAACTCTAAGTAGTATGCAACTAGCCTGGGCCCGCCCATACTTCCTGTGGCGCTACATTCGATTTCGCGAGCAAAATCAGTCTGGCCAAGCTGCCGTTATAGAGCATTTCTATTTCCCAAAAAAGTAGAAACGAGCTTACACATACGTTGTCGGTCTGGTTGAAGATTTATCAAGTAGTATACAGAGGCATCTAATGGACGCAGGATAAGCCCGCCTCCCAGAAGTCAGGTAGTACGGCAGCTTGGCCAGACTAAGCTCCAATGAGCTTTATCGTCGCTGAAGCCAGGCTAGTATGTAACCTTTTTCTTTTTGCAACCTTTTTCTTTACAACAAAGTCTTGGTGGTCTTTGTCACGCAGGCTGCCTAAATCTGACCCTAATAAATCCATCCAGTGAAAGGCTGATCCATTCATTCCCATGCCCTGCACCAGGTTGCTGTATGAGGAGCATTCTGGTGCAGAACTGCTCCCCAGGTGGGTGCTACACATTGGGGAGGTAGAAAGTGATTCTAAGTCTAAGAGCATGTTCAGTGGTACTATGGTTGACTCTTGAATCAACACATGTATCTGAAGGCCCCATGTACAGTGCTATGCAAACGTTTGGGCACACCTTGGTAAATAACGCATTTTAGGCATTTTTAAAATTGAAAATATGTCAGCAGTTGCTCTAGCAAATGCATAATATTTTTAAACATTAAAGTGTATACTGATGCATAGCTACATTTTACGCCATTTTATGCCAAAACAACACTTATGGCACCGTTCAAAAGTTTAGATATCGTATCAGGACATAGTAACATCTCCTCTGGCTGATGTCACAGCTTGCGAACACCTTGCTTTTTATAGCCAGCTAAAAGTCTTTTAGTTCTAGCACTTTGGTTTTTCAACCTTTCTTCCATGCAAAAGGCTTTTAGTTCTGTAATATTCTTTGGTTGTCTGCTCTCCACAAATTTTCAGGGGGCTGTGATGGCAATTCCTTCTGCCTTCTACATGCGTCTCTTGAGGTAGTCCATGGTGTTCTTTGAGGTGTGCAGGATCGCTGTGTGGTTAAAGTCATCTTTCCGACTTTAGCCGTTTTAGAGATGGTGCTTCCACAATTTCAAGGATTCAAGATTTTTTATTGTTTTTAAAAGTGTAAAAAAAAAAAGTGAAATTATGATGTCTGTAAAATTGTGCACAAAAAGAGAGGGGTGTAGAATGAGGCAAAATAGTTAAGGTAATAGGTCTGTGTGTGTGTGTGTGGTGGGGTTTGTGTGACAGGGCCTGCATAGAGAGGGGAATGGCTATCCAGTATGAGGTTATAGAATGGTGTGAAGAAAGGCAACAGCACTATTCCCACACATTAACAAGGAGCACCCAAGAGCATATGGGGCATCTCACTAATACAGGCAGGGACCTGTCTCGAATATATATGTAGGGGTATGACTTGTGAACAGCATGTATGTGGGTGGGAGGCACACCCACACATCACAGCAAAGGATGTGATGTGCTGTTAATGGGAGGGAAATAGACTTACTGGTGATGCAGTATACTGCATATAGGGGTGGGAGGGCATACTAGTAATGGTAAATGATTGTCATGTGCTGTATGGTGATGGTTAGATTGAATGGGCAGTGTGCTGTGCATGTGAGTGGAGACTTACTGTTAAGTGGTGTGGGATGGATGTGTACTGTTGTATGTGGGGCGGGGGGGCGTAGATGGTACTGCAGTGTTGGGGAGGACAGTGTAAAGTATGAATGTGGGAAAGGAGCTAGCTAGTGAGTTAGTGGGGGTGGAAGGTAGTGTACTGTGTGTGAGTGCTGGGGTCTAGCTGTCAGGGGTGGGGGGCTAGTGTTGTTTATGTTGGGTGGGGGCATACTGGTATGTTGTTGTGGGGGGGGGGGGGGGGGGGCATACTGGCGGTGGTGGGGGTGTGGTGGGTGGGTGGTGGGGGGGGGGGGGGGGGGGTGGCATACTGGCTCTGTTGTGAGTGTGGAGTGTAGATGTTTGGGAGAAGTGTTCTGAATGTACGGTGGTGGGTGGTAAGATAAGATAATAAGTTGTGTTGAATTGGTATTTAGTGGAATACCAAGTTCTCATAGTCACGTTTTAAATGTCAGGGCCCTGAAAAGTCTCCCAATGAAGTGTGGAGTTACTTTGAACCTTGTTAATGGTGTAAAAATAGCGATTTAGCTGCATAGGCAAAGCTATGTCCCTATAGCTAGCAGTGTAAGGTTAATGAAAGCTTCGGCTAAAAGCGGCTTAATGCAGAATGCTGGGGGTGAACGGAGGTGGGCATTGGATATATGTTTGTACTCTGTAACATCTTCCAGTACAGTCCAGGTCCAAGTCACAACAGATTTCTCCTTTAAGCAATGACTAATTTCACTGAAAAAAAAATTATATTCTGCATATTTTGTTTGTGGTTGATCAATCATCCACACTGCTCATATGATGCCAATACTAAGTAAATCATATGCTGTTTGGCCAAATTAATTTCAGTCTAAGCTTCCACATAGATCTTTAGTTTTGTTCCATTAACAGACCAGCCACAACCTTTTTCATTCACCTTTCCAATAACACTTAAAACAACTAAACTAACAGTCAGAAAGACATGAAAAACATGAGGCAACAGTCTTACCTTGCTTCTGATGTAGGCTTTGCGAATTTTTAATCCCAATATCTGAGCAAGTTCATGTGTGAGCTGAATTACTTTAGAATCCTAGGAGTCAAACAAGAACATTCACCTGATGTACAGTATTAATAAGAATAAGTGTCAGAGAGATAAAAAATATTTTCTAGTCCTATTTGTGTGAACTTCTCATAATTCAACATCACTATCGCTTTCAAGAAAATAAGGCTAGCCTTTTCCCTTACAACAAAGCATGTATTGCATCTTTCTCACTAGATCAATTACCTTAAAATGTGCATACATTATATAACTTTTTAAAGCCATTTTTTTTTCTGTCCATTGACACCCATTCATATTTTCTGTCAGCTAAGGTCCAGTTCACCAAGGCTTCAGAGAATGAGTGAGGCAAAAAGGGCCAGTGCCAAAAGAGGTATTGGTTTGTGTGAATGACGTCCAAAGTTTCTTTTACACACGTGACTGCTTTGAAATGTGATTTAAAGGTTTTGATCTGCTCAAATCAAAGCACAGCTTGGTGGTTGTTGGAGTTTTGGATTGTGCTTTTTCTAATCTGAATAATGCTTCAAATGCCTATGTTGGGTTTTGTCAATTTGTATCATATTATAATGTACACCAATTCTATCATTTCCAATTAGACAAATGCATCTCCTTACAGTAGATGCTGTGGTGGAGTGAGTAGGTGTTTACATACACTAACCCTGTAGTCATATGCTTCCTCAAATATTATCAGAAAAATCGACATACTATAGGCAAAGTGAATAGTGAATAAAGAACATTGCATAGTGCAATTATG
The DNA here is from genome assembly GCA_017657215.1 of Limnothrissa miodon. Taxonomy (NCBI): domain Eukaryota; kingdom Metazoa; phylum Chordata; class Actinopteri; order Clupeiformes; family Clupeidae; genus Limnothrissa; species Limnothrissa miodon. The sequence continues at coordinate 155,068 of JAGFZM010002256.1, forward strand.
AATGAACATATGAAGCATCAGAAGATTACATTGCACGTTCTGATGCTACTGTTTTGGTGCAGGCAGATTTTCCCCATCTTGGTATTTTATTGACCTGTTGACTAGTGTGCACTCACTTTTTGTGAAACTTTTTCAACAAATCTGGCTGGGAGGCGCTTCAATAAACTTCATGAAACGGTTCATGAAACCATCCTGCCATCACTACACACCCGCACAGGTGCATATTCCACTGTATATCAGAAGACCCCATCAGCTTTCACTGCCTGCATGACTCACCTGGGGCACTGCAAGTGAACATTTGGCCACAGCATCATAGGCTGCAGTATGTTGTCCCAGCTCCTTCAGAGATCTGGCCTTGCGATAAAGTGCTCTGTAATTGCCATCATTTAACTCCAGAGTTTTTTCACAGTCCTCCAGAGATTGATCATATAAACCCTAAAACAGATCATAGAAACCTCCATAAAACACAAAATGCAATCATTGTCCAAACACAGATTTAGTGATTAACATCTGGCCTTTACTTTCTATTAACAGAAATACTAAAAACTGGTTTAACTTAGTCACACTTCTAACTTTTGCATTTCTATATAAAAAAATAGAACACACACTCAACAACACACTGATACACAATTGCCTAGTAATAACATAACGACATACTGAGATCACAGCACTTGCTAATGACCAACTGTGCAGGCTCCTGTACAAGGTCTGTGTTTATTTACCCCATTTGCAAGTTATTCAAATTATGTTCAATGGTAATATCATCCTAGGTTAAAGGTTTGAACCTTCATGACTGAAAACATTCAGGACATACATGGATAACATGCAGAATAGTACTAATTGTACTCACAATATTTAGGTAGGCAGCTGCACGATTTGCAAAAATCTTCTCCCTCATTTCAGTAGGTATGATTATATCCTCAGACTCTGCGTACTCTGTAATATTTAAGGCCTCTGTGTATAGTTCTACTGATCTTGTCCATTCACCTTCGCTGTAAACATCATTTCCCTCACCAAACAAGTTCTTCACAAGGGCCTTGATAAAAACCTAACAAAACAAACAGAAACAGCTTTGTGGTACTTCTGAGATGGGAATTAATATCCTTCAAGGAGTTAAAAAGGGAAACCATACAAAACATCAAACCTCATATTCATCTTGTGGCCCAGGGTATGGCAATGGTGATCTGCATAATGTAAACAGACATTAAAGGGTTTAAACAAAAGGGAAATATAATAGACATGGGAAAACCCCTCTAGTGGATATGTCATTAGCAGTGCCAGTAAACAATTACTGTAGATGTCCACATGGACATCGTAGCCTTTAGTTCCCTGATGCTTAACAGCACTGGGAATGTATGAAGCATCAACTTCACATGTGCTCAAGATGCCAGCAATTATGGCAGTGGTTTATCCAGATCACATTTACCAGTTGTTTTATTTTCAATGTAGGCAAACTGCTCCACACAAAACATTTGATTAGCAGTAACTGGTTGTTTCAGCTCTTTCCAAGGAATTTCTCCCAGTGATGACTTTCACACTCACTGGATGAATTGCAATCCTTTCTGGATTTCTTGCCACCGACTGCTTCTGTCCTGACATTGCTGAGACATGCTTCCATGTGCTGTCAGAGACTTTTTGGATTCACCTAAAACAGAAATTTCAATCAAAAAGATGACTCATATCTTCGCCTACTCCAGACACGGATCAATGCTGTGAATTTCAATCAATTCCAGGCCCCTTCATGTGCAACCAGCTACACTAAGCTAGCTAATAACTTAGCTATAGCTATTGGTAGTTCGGAACAGCTATGCCGCTGCTAACAAAAAAAAAATGGCAAGGCATACGAAGCTAGACACAACAACTCAAATGTCTGGCTATATGTTTACACGTGACCGTGAATACCTTGGGATCACATAGTGTAACTTACATTTCAATTACACCTAAACACCAAAAGAAACTTACCCCTTCCATCTATCTAAGTTACTCACACTGGCTTTTTAGCCACGTAAATAAACTTTACATCATAACGATCGCTTTCTTTCAAGAGTAAATTTCTTTTCGTTTTGTAAAAAGCTAACAATTCACACAGATAGACATTAACTAACAGATAGACAGACATTGAGTTTAAACTTTAACTTGCCTACATCGTGCATGACAAAACTAGAACGAGACATGTGTTGGCATGTTAGTGTTGGGACTGATTATGCCAACACCATTGCATAGAAAATACAACAGGGTTTATTTAGTACAAATTTCGCTAACTTAATCGTAGAGGATACTTGTACATTTAACGTTAAGTACCATGCTGATATTTTGTCACTTTGTCAAGGTGTATAGCGAATGCGAAGTGCAAAACTGCTACAAACATTAGCATGCCTAACTTGATAGCAGGCTATATACACTAAAACGTGATGACCCATCTCTGTCATTGTTAAATGGTTTATATTTTATTATTTGCCTAGGTTAAACATTGAAACTCACTAAACTTTGAGGAGTTGTGCAGGCAGATACGTCAACATCAGCTATAGTTAATGTTAAATTAGATTTCTAAATATTGTGATGGATCTTAACCTACCTGTCTACCAACATCTGTCAGACATGCTGTAACGTTATCGTATTTACATATCACGGCTAGCTAGTCCTGACACAACTGATAAAGTCCAAAGATAATGATCAAAGACATGTTTTCCCCTGTGATGAGGGCAGTTTAATGGGAATAGCGTTTGCTAACCACGGCAGACCCTTCACTGTCCATAAAAGTACAATGCGGAGCAGCTAGCATGGACTAGCTGACTGGCTAGTTGATAGTTTTGCCGCGCAGGATGTCTTTTGAGCATTCTGTAACGTTAAACATTTCGGGAAAATAATAAACATTTCCTGTTATTCCAGGAACCCACCTTTGTAAACTTTGTGACCGCCCAGTTTCTTAAAAATCCAAAGTTAGCTGCACACCAAAAAAATGGCTAGCTGTCTCTTTCAGCGAACGAATTCTCAGTGAAGCAATGTGATCTACACTATTTTCATGATCTCTTGCTTCCTACCATCCACCATTGTTGTCCTTAGCATTGGGGAAACAGCTCCCCCTGTCGATGACCACCAAACATGCGAGACGCACTCATCTGATATTTGGTCACTTGTTTATCCATTTAGTAGGATAATTTCTTTGTGCAGGTATGGTGTTAATTGTTAAATGTCCATGCACACTGGTACTTAGTAACGTAGGGCATACGTTTATCGTAGTAGGATAACGATTATGCGTTTAACTCTTGCTTCGTGTTATTACGAAATTATTTTTTAGAAAACATGAGTAGAAATCCTAGGCCTACTTTGAGATAGTTTAAAGAATGCGTGTGTATTTTTAAGGTGCCATGAAACAGACCACAGAAAGGAAATGGTTAATACCAGCCTCCCCAAAACATGGGCAGTTCGCTTTCAGTCGCATTTAAAATGTATCGAGTGCTTGGGGATTACCGTGGTGTGCTCAAGACAGAGGCTGAGATGGTCAGGAGATTACTTTGGAATAAGTCTAAAAAAAGCCGTTGACTAACCGTTGGTTTACAACATTGCGTCAAATTTGCACACAATGCCACTATTACATTGGATACTTCTACTCTTTGGTGAGTTCATCTTTATTTATTTTTTTATTCGCAGGTTTACACTAAAAGCGTGAAGATTAGCTAATCCAACAGGTATTCCCTAGCCTACCCCTACGGAGATTATGATGCGTATACCTGCCTAGGTCGTTTGAAAGGGTTTCACCAGTCTGCAGGCAATGATCAGGCTATGTGCTGAGTTAGGCTTTATGATGATGTCCTTCTGAGAGCCATTATTCTAAAAAAAACAAAAAACAGGCTCATATGCTGTGGCATCAAGTCTCATTGGTCTCTTTACACTGGTTTAAACATCTGGCGTGAATGTGCATGTTTCCCTTGGAAACCTCCACAGCTCTCTAAAACAATTTCTCAATGTTGACCATACATGGCCTACTTACACTACTGCTGCACTGAATTGTGTTATCAACAAATAATTTCAGTCAGCTCTCAGGAATTACAAATCTTAAACAGGAGGACAGAACTTTACAAATTGTCTCTTATACCACCACAAGAACAATGGATTAAATATATCATTTAAAATATTGCAATGAGGCTTAGAGGGTCCATTTAACAGTTAGTTGAAATGATGGAATGGGTTCAGAAAGTGCACTAGGCCTACATACAAAGGCTCACATATAAAAGTCTACTTCTAAATAACTTCTAAATAGCACTGACTGAGTTGGCTCAACCAAGATTCTCTGAACTTGTTGCTTTTTCCTCCTTAGTGGGTATAGCATGTGCCTCACCTCCAAGGTCTACCCGGAGGAAAAGAGGACTGCTGGAACTGGCTGGAGTCATCAAGTGTAGCACTGGAAGATCAGCCTTGGCTTATATGATGTATGGCTGTTACTGTGGACTTGGAGGACAAGGATGGCCCAGAGACAAGGCTGACTGGTAAGATACCATGCGAATTTCTCTGTTTTATGAGGCTAATCTGGTGCAGCATATAGGAAAGATGCTCTCAATGCAAATTTCAAAAACCATGCACCATTTTAGTTTGAATTTCCTATTGTCTGGACCTTGTTTAATTATAATAATTTAAAGTGAGACTTTATGAGGTCTGAGTCACAGTTTGTATTTTTTGTGCAGTCTTGTGGTCATTCTCTCACTTTCTCTATCTTCTATCTTTCAGTTAGAGGTCTGAATACAGACCCACCCAGTTCTCCCACACCCAAAATAGGAGCCTCTAGTGCCCCTAATGACAGTGACTCAAACCCTCAAACTCATGAAATTTGAACAGCACTATTCATTTCCTTCTGGAGTAATTTGTGCCCCCAAGTTTATTTTTGCACATACATTTGTGGTTTGTTTTCCTTCTGCTTTTAAACAGAATCCTTCCCTTCTCTTTTCATCCACTTTTAAATTATTTACTGAGCTTCCGGTCTGAAGAGTGAAATAGTCATGTACAGCATACAAGGTGTAAACACCCTAATGTGGTAGTATCAGTATCACAGTGTGATGCACTGAGATGTGGCAAATCCAGTTTATGTACATAAACTTTGTCTGCTGAAAAGAAAACACAATCTGTTGCCAGATGAGAGAGACTTTGTGTTCCCTTTCCATTTCATAGGTGCTGTCACAAACATGACTGCTGCTACGGTGATGCAGAGTTTGCAGGTTGCCAAACACACACTGACAAGTACCAGTGGACATGTGAAGACAAGGAGGCGGACTGTGGTATGTCCAGCATGCTCTTCGCACATGCCTGCTGTAATTAGACCATAAGCTTGGAAATCACTTCACTGCCCTCCAGATAGGTGCCCTCCAGATAGACAGGTGTGCCCTCACACCAAAACACTCAAAGCTAAGCTATGTTAGGTTGAATTAAAGAGCTCAGTGCAGACAGGCAACGCCACCAGGGAGAGTTTTGAAAACGTCAACAGCACATTATCTTTTGTCAAACACTTAGCCACTCACACTCTGCCTCATGTTTGCCGTGAGGAGGATTTCCCTAGTGTGTGTCACAACCAAACTGGCTGTCATAATCATCATCTGAACTCAGTGTATTTGAGCTTTGTGCTTGTGTGTGTTTTTTTTCTAGATTCTCTGAAGGACAAGTGTGAGAAAATGCTGTGTCGGTGTGACAGGGAAGCGGCTAAATGTTTGAGGAAAGCACCATTCATAAAGAAATATGCTTTGTGGCCAGACTTTCTATGTGGTTGTGTTCAGCCAACCTGCAATTTTTACTGAAATCTTTCCATCTCACAACATTACATAATAGTGTGAAAGATTTACGCAATTTACATCCATTACTTTCAAGAGTCAAAGCAATGTTTGTATATTCTTTGATATCTCTATATATAGTATCTTGTGATTCTTTATTCATGAAATAATATCAAATCTTTTTGCGAAATTAAGGACCACACACATTTTAATAAAATGGTTTCACAATTTATTCCCAGAGTAGTGTATAGGCACAGTAAACAGATGCTCAGACCCTAATGTTTCCAACCACACACACACAATGCAGGCCAGTAACAAGCTGAAGAACAAGAGGCCCAGTATTGTGGACTGAACGGGAGAGTGGATGGATTCTTATCTGAGTTTCAAAGAGAGATCAAATAACTATGATTGCCAGAGCGGTGTTCTCTTCCTTTAACCACTTATGAGGCAGGCTTAGTTTCTATCCTGTTGTTCGGTTGAGCCTACTGCAAGACAGATCTCATTTGACAGGAGACAAGTTCATTTGATGAATTACATAAAGGCCTAATTAATATTTACAGAAAATGCTGTTGCCTCACTGCTTTGCCTTGATAAAATGGCAAAAGTATTTTTACTGAAACAGTGGATTTAATGTCATCCTTCAATGCACAATCACATGATCTTCAGCAATAGGGTAACATGGGCTCATCTGGAGCAGAGTACTTTAGAGTGGCAAATTAGACCATAATGAATAATGTAAGGGAAGCACTGGCTTATTGTTTTATTTATTTACTCACAGCCTTTAAATAACAGGGTCTGGGTTGATTCATACTGGATTTCCTCTTTCAGACCCGTTTAAGGATAAACTGACAAAAAAAAAGAAAACTGGCAAAGAAAACTCAGAGTGAAAGATTGAGATTACTTGGGGGGGGGGGGAAGCTCTACCCTCTCCTCTACTGTTTGATATGTGACGTTTTTCTTCCACGTCATTCCCTGCATGACTGAGCAGTGAGATCATTGCTGTCACATGGGACCATGCCACAATGAGTTGTCCTCTTCCTGCTGCAGCTGCTGAGAGACACTGGGCCTGGGATGGATGAAGACCTCATTAAGCTGCTTTACACACAGAGCACCAACAGGTGGTGTCAGACGCTCACTTCTTAAAGGACATGCAGTAGGGGGCTGGGGAATGGTAGAGGTAATGAGACTGTCAACATGTGACAGCAGTCTTTTCATACATGTTACATGTATATTATACTTATATTTCATTTCATTCTTTTCGTCTGTGGCAGTGTGTATGTTTCAATGGCAAAAGCATAAAAGCATAATTCGAATAAACAGCGTGGCTGCATTTTTATTGACAATTTGCTGCAGCGGTATTCATTCATAGAGGATTGAGACTTCACTTCCACTGACCTCAGATCTGTTCCAGGACAGGAGGGGAAACCCTCTGTGTCATGAGTACTCACATGGGATTCTCACAGCCCATGAGCGGGCAGCCAGCTAGCAGCAACAGAAGCCATCACATGCCCCTAGGTGAGAGAGGAGTGCAGAATATGAGCTGTGGTTTAGCACCAGTGTCAGCTCTTGGGTTCTTATTTATTTATTTTTAACTTTTGTGATAATGTTTTAGGTGACCCTTTCAATAGTCTACATTAATAAATAGCCAGCATCAATATCTGGATTTTAAACTCAAATATAGGCCGTTGTATTATGACAGGCCTAATGACCGAACATCCAAGACTGCACTGCTATACTATTGCTATACCATTGCTATACCAACCCTATGGGATGTTCCACGGCCTCTTCCAGCCTGTCAATATTGTCCCAGACTAGAGCCATGGGCACATACGGCTTCACTTGATCTGGAGTTACGCCATCATCCCGCCCTAGCTTGTGCAAGCATAATGAGGTGTCAACTTCCTCTAGCATACTGTAGGATACACAGTGACCGAATCTATTTAATATTCTGATGAGATTGACGTCACCAGTAAGCGACTTCACAGCAAAAGCCAAAAGGATGTGCTTGAAAGTCTTGACACCTGATCCATGCCAAATGAATCTCGTTGTTCTTTCTTACCTGTGTCTGGTAAGAGACAAGAAAGCAATTACTTCACGGAAGAAGGCAGAGAGGAATAGAAGTCCAACTGTGTTGGTAGAGGTGGCCATGGCTGGTCCTGATTGAGATGCTTCACATCTCAACCTGGCAAGAAGCTTCAATGGTTGGTTTTTCAAGATTGGATATCCTCTTCCTAAGAACCATATTGTCTTTGACCAGCATTTCACTAGTGGGACTATCAGGTTATATGTGGCCTTCCCATCATTATCGGAAACTCTATGTATGGTAGTGCCAAATTCTTTTGCCAGATTTCTACTGATGTGTGTTTTGGTAGAATGTTTGATTTCAGTCACACTATCATTTTTTCCCATAAATTGGATTAGCTTATCTAACAGGTCTGATTGTTTCACAACACAGCATTCAGGTATGATGGTACTCCTGAAAAAAAAAAAAACAGTTTCTTGTAAGCCTCATTTTCAGCCAGGCGATAATGACTATCGTCATTGTCAATGGATTCTGCTTCATTTGAGTGCAATGAAGCCTTGGAAGTGTACTGACGGTAACAGACACGACTGTGTGTGTGTCAAACAATGTTAGTGTGCTGTGTCTGTGTGTGTGAGTGAGTGTATGAGAGAGAGATAAAGTGATACAATTTGTGTGTGTGTGACAAGCAGAGATAATACAATGTTCTTTTCAGAATCAGTGTATGTGTGAGAGAAAATTTGATAAACAAAATAACTAGATAGTAAGCAGTGAATAGTGTGTTTTTGTGTGTGTATTTCACCACCAAACGGAGGTTAATGTGGCACACAGTCAAGTATATTTAACTGCAAATAAATATCGAACATGAAGCGAAATATTGTACGAGCAGCAAATTCACGCTGAGAAGGCCAGTCAGAGTGAGCTCTGGCACAGAACAGAAGAACTGTCTATATTCAACAGGCAGAGTGGACACTGTTGGTGGAATTTTGAATTATTAGACTTTTGGGCCACACCCCTTCATTGGGGAGGAGTCAACAATACCATAGGCAGCATCATTGACATATGATGGAAGGTTCTTGATCGAGAAAAAAAAAATCGAAAACATTTTCTTCCATTGTTGCATTCTTTTTTTTTTTTTCACTTTTTGTTTTAATTTATACATTACAAGCTCATTATTTATGCACTTTATTTCTGACTGGCTACTATGTTTAAACTGCTTAAACCGCAATGATAATTTTAAGGTGGCGTTAATCCAATTTAGCCATTATTTTTAAGGAAAACCTGCAATACCAGCTTGTCTAAATGCATGTGATCAAAGGTTTTTTTTTTTATCCTATTTACCAGTATTTTCTCGCCCGAGAACAAAGCATTCATTTTTTAAATGTAAATCCCATTAAAGTGGGGACCTGATATAAATTATATGTGGTGGATATGTATTAAGGACCCTTTGAACTATCTAAAATGCTGAAAATGCTGAATAACAACTTTTTCTAAAAATATTTACCCCAGACTTTCAACTCGACAAATTAGCCGATAGGGGTAATAGTAGGCTACTGTTTCTGTCTTTGAAAAAACGCCATGTCTGATATAAGTCTGAATATCACCCCCTCCAAATCAGATAATATGAGAATCCTAAATCATACATTTTCTGAATCTGTAGGGTCATGCCAGTATTTCAGTGTTTGGATTTTGTTTCTCTGATGTTCCCTGGTGCCACAGGATTAAAAGACAAAAGATGACTTAGGCGGAAATGGCAGGAAAATGTGTGTGATTTGAAGAGCTCCAGAGTTGGCTGTACTTATGCAAAATGTTCACAAAAGCATTTAAACATACATAACATAACAAAATAAAATATTCCGATATGTCCACAGTTTTCAGCTATGTCAGTGTTCTGCTTGATTTGTACACCTTATTTTCTCAACCTTAGTTTACATTATGTGTGATAACTCAAAACAGCTACTCTTGTCAGATGGCCATCATACATCATTGAAAAGCTGAGATTCCAGGCTTTCAGAAACGTTATGCTAGCCTTTGCCACCTTTTCGGTAACGGTTTCCATATTTTGAGGCCCTGGCTCATGGTCTAACTGTATGGCTGGTTTTGACTTATAGCCTATACGTGCTTTTTTAAAATAGGCCTATGCCAGTTTTGCTCATCTCATCATTATGTGTTTTCACCATTTATCTTTTTAAACTCGGATGCTTCTTGACAGACCATCTTAGCCATCTTGACAGGAAAATGAATCGAACTGTGAATGTGGATATTAATCATCTGTGGATGTTGACCTGATGTTTGCTGCTGGCGGCGCCATCCCAGTTCACGTAGGACGAGTGAAATAGCATTGCAGCGTCTGTAAAAAAAATGACTAGTCAATAAAAAAAACTCTGGGGCGAAATGATTGGACTATGGCTTCCATATGCAGATGAAGCATCTGGTGGTAGTACATTTTTTCTCTTCATGGCAGTGCGATCGCCTAATCGCCCGAATGGCCCAGCTGCCCCAGAGCACTGGGACACAAGTATATGGGGCATGCTCACAAACACTCGGCCGATTGTGTCCGGACGTCACAGGGTAATGAGTGAAGAAGTTATGAAAGTCATATGCTGCTGCAGTCACATGGACCTAACCACAGAAAGGGGGTTGAATCTTCTCATTTTCTTGTTTACATGTTTATCTCCTTGGAAAAATCTGTGAAGGCTAGGCCTACATGTTTCCTCCCACCATGTCAACATGCAAGAAGCATAATTTATAGGCTAACATACAGATTTTTTTTTTTTTTTTTAAATAAAAGTTATTCATATTATTCTTATTATTAGCCTATCATTAATAGCAGCCAGCTTATAGGCCGTCTGTATTGTGACAGGCTTATTTGACGTTCATCAAAACACCATAGCCTATAATGATTGGTTTCTAAGACCGTAATATGCATGTTATTTGTGTTAATTTTCGAATACTGAAGACTACACCCTACCCTCTGGAAAGTACTTAGTGATTTTATCAGCTCATTGATCTAATAGGTTATACTTGGTTCTTGCAATGTACAACTCAGAATGTCCACAGTATAATGTAGCCTACTTCCATCCACTAAAATATGACCATTGTGATAATAGACAAATGACAAATAGACAAATGAATGGGTTTGTAGCAACATAAAGAGGAGACTGCCATTCTCTTCTGTTCAATAAACAGTGTATAGGCTAATTAAAAGCCTTCTTGCTTTATAATGGGAGGGCATATAATTAGTTTCAAAGTAGGGTACTTCATGTGCTTGACAATTGTGGAGTAATGCTTCAGTGAAAAGCATTTAACAGAAGACCCTCCAAGTTATAATTAACAAACAATAATGTGCTTGACAATTGTGGAGTAAGGCACTAAAAAGAATTGAACATTGACTTACCCTGCCCCTGTTGTAAAGGATATTTTACAACACTTTTTTAACGTTTAAAACGTTTTTTTAACACACGTTAAAAGACACAACTGAAACGACAATTGAACAATAGTGCAATTCACACTCCTTTATTTCACTGTAATTCAGAGTTTAATACAGTTATGTATATAACCTACTGCAGTATATAAATGCTCAAGAATAAGAATCAACAGGACAGACTCTGTTTAACTTAAAAATCCAGCTTGAGTTCAATAGAATCCTCTGGGATCTGGAAACGGTGTTTTGCACTCTGTTGCCACTGAACATGCAGTGCCAGGAAAGATGGTGCCTCGGTGCCAAAGCCTCCTTCACTTTTAGCAGAACAGTTCTTTGTGGAAAAAGCTGGATTGCATCACCACACCTGTGGTCTCATGATCCAAGTTAAGTTCCACTGGAAACAGGAACATGTGCTCCCAAATGTCATACATGAACATGGCCTTTTTGGCACAGGTCTTTTCTGATGAACCCTTCAAACATACCACACACACACACACAAATCAAGCTCATATAAGTGTACGGCTATCACAGCTTTCCTCATAAGGTTATTCATCTGTATATGGCTACTTATGAGTGCTATGGCTGGAGTGAAAAGGGGTCTTGTTTTGTGTCATGACATTTCAAACCTGGAGTGTTGCTGCCAGCGTCTGACCACAGAGCCATGCTTTAAATGTCTCGTTATTGAATTAGTTAGGGTGCATTTATTCAACAGATTTTTTACAAGCATTTCCTGAAAAGCATATTTTCATGTGACTGTCACGGGAGAAAACAATGCCCAAATGAAATGTAATGCCTAGCATGTTAATTACATGTGTAACTGCATTGTTTCCAAATGTAATTACATTATGTTAACTGTGTGATACATACATGGTCAGCCATGCTGAAATGCACACAATTCAGCAAAGGTTTACTCCAATTTGCTCACAACATGCCTTCACGAACCTGTTTCCAGCCAGTCTTCAACACTGAAGGAAGGAGTGCAAAAACAATTTCTCTCTCATGTAATATTTCATACCACAGACATTTCAAAAGTGAATAAGACTACAATACAAGAGCTCAGTGTCCTCACACGCTGCAAGGCAACGCTGTGGGGAGAACATATGTTGTGACTTGCAGGAGGTTGCAAAATAACTGTAGGTTGGCTTTGAGTTTAGCCATGCTTGTCTTCGCTTGTTTTGTGGGATGTAATTGACATCCAATTATCCTGCAACGTTATCCAATCATAATGTCCCTGGTTTAATGACTGAGGCAGCATACAGATATATCCTGCTCCTGTTGTAAGTATAAGTAATAACACATACAAAAAGTCCTTGAAGGTTTGCACATATGAAGACATGTGTTTGAATGTATTAAAGTTGTACGCATAAACAGCGACCACAAATTTCTCTTGTTATAGGCACACGGATAAGCAAGCATCCTGCCCTCACTTCAGTTTTTTTAAACACATCTTGTCCATAAACCCTCACCTTCCATGCAGGAGCCACAAATCCATTTGACAAAGCGAAAAACACAGAATAGGAGCCTTGCGAAATCAAAGCCATGTGCCATGGCTTCCCTTCTCATTTCCTTTGATAAGAGCAGTAGACACAGCATCTCTGAGAGCACATGAGGAAACTTTAAGGACAACCAGTGCATGGCCATCATATAAAAGCTCTAACCTGCACAAGCATGTTTTATTTGCTGAAGAGCAAGCATGCTCATGTAAATTAAGGAGTGACACATCTCAGCATCTCTGAGAGCTCATGAGGAAACCTTAAGGACAACCAGTGCATGGCCATCATATAAAAGCTCTAGCCTGCACACGCATGTTTTATTTGCTGAAGAGCAAGCATGCTCATGTAAATTATGGAGCAACACATCTCATTTGAGGGCCATGTTGACATTGCAGAAATTAAATGATAAAGTAAAATATAGGCACTCATGTGCCCTGCTTTATAGGCACTCTGCTATTGACATCCTCCCAATTCGTTTGGCTGTGAGTGTGCATCATGTGCTTTTGGTTAGGAGAGGAGCTGCATTTTTTTGACAAAGAAACGAGGAGTTTTAACCCAGCCTGTAGTTTGCCTTCCGCTCTAGTGCTTGCTTTGATCTTATTGGACTCCGTGTAAGGACGCCCATGCATTGCACTTCCACCAACAAGAAGGCTCATAAGAATGCTTACTAATGCTTGTAATGAGGGACAGAGCGATTGAAGACCAACTCAGGCATGGGCCATAAAAGTGAAGGCTTCCACATGCAGTGGTCCAGCTGAACACGTCAGCAGATTTTCAGTTTCATCTTTCAGCACACAAAGGCATAGAGGCATAAAGGGTCTAAAAAGAGTCTAAGCTTTTGAAATATCTCATAGCAATGTAGCATAAACACTTGATTGGCCATCTAAAATGCCATTTACATCAGCCATTCTGCAATGTGAATGCAAAGAGACAATACGGTATTGATAAAGTAGTTTGGCTTTGACAATTGTGATGGTGCAATCCACATTCTGGTTCAACAAAGAGCTTCTTTTTTCTGAGGGTATTCTAGAGTGTTGCCCTGGAAGTCATTTTAGTAAATCACTGGGAGTGGGTTTCTGAATGACAGAGGATCAATAACCCTATAGCCTACAGCCAGCAGTTCCAGCTTTATTTATCCACTTTTCGGTTGATCTTCATGGAAAATAAGTGATTTCAAATTATTTTGCCATATTATACACTCTAAAAAAAACGGAGTTGTCAGTGACCCAGATTAGGTTATTCCCAACCCAGTAGCTGGTTCAATATAGGCAAACACATTAACACATATTTCCCATTGCCATTTGGGCTCATATTAAAAACATTTATATTAAAAATGATAAGTCCTACAAACAGATCAACCAATAAGATAACTAGTTCACAAATCAGGCAAAAAGAGAATCCAAATACAATATCCAGTCCATAGACAAAAATAATGCATTTATATTTAAGTAACTGGCAAAATTATTATTTTTTCTGTAAATTTTATATAGTGTTTTGTATCATCACACATCTATCATTTCAAAACTCAACTCTGATCAAATGTACTTTAAAGGCGCTCTAAGCGATGCTGTTTCACGTCACTTCTTGTTGACGTTCGAAGTATTGTCAAACAAAACGGACGATAGCTCCAGAGAGGGTTCAAGCGTTATAAGTTAGCTTACTCCTTCCCCTCCCTCCCATGCCTCCCGAAAGACTCATGAACCTTGTCGTTTATTGGCTGGAACACTGTTATGTTTCGTTTTCGTTTGTTATGCTAGGTTTGCCCACTGTGTTATGTTGCCGTTTGTGGAGCCTGGGCTGTCTACAGAGACCGCGTTTTTTTACATTGTGTTCAGGGGACAGGCAGCTAGCAGATTGTGAGGAGATGTTTGCTGTATGTAACAACACATGTTTTAGTCCTAAAAACGTGTCACATCGCTTAGAGCTCCTTTAAGGTGAAAACTTATAAGCACAAACATTTGATACCACTTCAGAACCTAACATTGCCTTTGTGTTTAGAGCCCTGTGAAAGCAAGGGCACGATCATTTATGCGCATCACGTTGTCTTCAGTTCACGGGGTTCTGTCGAAGCTCTAAATATAACCACAGAGGGAGAAAGGGTAAATCTATCCCTCTCTAGCCTGGTGCGAGGGCAAGCTTGTCATGTGAGATTTTTCAATACACTTCACCCTGCCAGTTGATGAACCCCTAACCCCCGCCCATCCCCCAACAAGCCCTGTGCATCCACCCACTGTGTTTCTCCCAGAACCCAGCAGCCAGTGCACCTCTGTGATCCCCAGAATGTGTAGAGTCAAACTATCAGAGACCCGAGCATCAGACTCAGCTAGCTCATTGGAGACGGGAGGGTCCCACATCACTGTTCACTGCTAGAACTATGACAACAAAAACACGCTTGCAGGTGTACAACACTATAAATTAGTGCCTAGGATCAACACAAGGTTGTTACAGAAAAGGGAGTCACTAATCAGAATATAGCATAAAAAGTCCTATCACAAAAAAAAATTATATTTGAGCTGAAAATCAAAAAGAAATGACATTAAGGTCTTTGTATGCTCATTTATTTCCACATAAATGTGGATGTGTGTTGATGTGTGTGTGACTGCATGATTTTCTCTCAAGTCAGTTAACTTAGATCTTCTTCTTGCCAGATTTGTTATGGCAATGTTCTGTTTGACTTTCATTGACAGCCGTCTGTTCTACTTAAAGTGATGTTAGAATGTTTCTCAGACTGAGGGGAGACTGTAACAATGTCATATTGCTGCCACTATAACGAATGGCAGCAAGGCTATTATGTAAGAGGTTAGTAAATCTCCATCCTGACATCTCAAGAGCCTCAAAGCAGGGACCTGAGATTTTTAGTCAGTTTCAAGACCAGTGTAGATAACAGACTGCTGACGTATCTGTGTTTTTATTAAAATGGGTATGGCAGGGTCCGCAAAGCCCTAACAGGGTATGCTGTCCTTCCCTACATTCGAAAATAATTCTGTTTACCCAATACTCAAAAACAGCCAGGGAGGCTGTCAGACATGTCAAACACATAGAAAGCCAACCATAGAAAGTCTGAAAAACCCAGGAGTGACTGTCACCTCACAAGGCTCAAAGTGAAGTGTTCAGAATGAAACTTTAGGGAAATGATATAATAACTACGCATTTTTATAGATGTCCTGTTACGTCTTAGTAAATAACTCTACACAAATTTGTACAGACACGCATACAGTATGCACTCAGAGGTGTGCGAACAAAAGCATTTTTATGAAATCTGAAAAGTCAAATCAATCCAATCCACAAACACACACAGCCACATGTAATATAAATACAAATGTACATCTGGGTATCACCAAACATTAGCTTGTTAACTGTTGCAGACAAAAGTTCAAACTTGAAATTCAGGCTATTTGTATAGCAAAAACAAGTGAACAAGACAAGGTAGTTGTTACAGGAGTAAAAGATGGAGATGGAAGTTTAGAACCATGATGGTAACCAACATTAGGCTCATTTAATTAGATTTTTTATTTAGGCCACATTGCCAAACCAAGAACCTATGCGGAGCCAAACATTTTCAGCAGTGACCAGAACAGAGCAGTAAACAGAACAGTGTCACATTTCAAACTTTAAAGCAAAATAATTAGCTCCAGACAGGGTTAGGTTCTCTGCTTTTCTGTGGTACGTTCTGAAGGCTCATGGATTTCCTCCACTGTCTGAAGCATCGTCTAGCCCACCCGGGGTGGCCACTGGGCCACATGTGGGCCACGGGCTTTCTTACAAAGTAGCCGAGAAATCTGGAGCAAATCGTTTTCCTCAGCGTGTATGTCTATAGCACCACATTGCCAGGGCTTGGTAGGACCAATTACAATGCTCTGTCTTGGTAGAGAGTCTTTCGTTGGGCTTAGCATGATGACAGGGCTGCAACGGTGCAGGTGGCTGATGGTCATTTAGATTTGGGCTTTTCATTATCAGATGTGCAGAATGAAGCTAGTCATAATGGTTGCAGTCTGGCCACACAGAACAGCTTCCCTTGGGTTTGCATTCATCTGAACACTGCCTGTCTGCCACTATGTACTGTATGTCTGTGAGTGGGTGCAGAAAAGTTTCAATGAAAATATGATATATGAAATGGAATTAAGTTGGCACATAGTGTGCTTTACTTATTTTCCCTATAGAGGCTCAAAAACACACATCTTTTTACTTACCGGAGGAGGAGAATATATCTGAAAGAATGAGATGTTCAACTTTTTTCAAATCAAGCTGCAAGCCCAGATGCATGCGGGGAGTCAAGACTGGCTTCGTTAGTAAAGGAATCTGAATGCGGCTTGTGACAATTCAAGCCATTTCATATATCAGTGTTATGCAGACTGCTAGAGCAGCCATTAGCCCCTGCATGGCATTTTTAAAGTCTGACTCAGGTGTTCAAAACCACTTGTCTACCAGCTCCAAAAACTCTATGGCCTCTTTATTATTTAGCCCATGAATGCACTACAAACACTTTAAAAGCATTACTCTCTCTTTGTGTTCATGAATGTGTTCATGCTTGTGTGTGTGCACATGTTGTGGGGTGGGGGTATTAACAATTCCCCTTTCACAAAAATATTGAGAAAGAGGTCACATGATGCCATTTTAAATGACCACATCCATGGCATCTAAAATGGTTTGCTAGCACCCATATATGTCCCTCCTGTTATGTTACGGGGGAAATTGACCCATTTGACAATTTCAAAATCGAGAAAAAGTAATTGGAGTTACACTTGCAAACTAGTTTTCATAAATTTTCTGAATCACATCAGGGGGTGTTAGTAATGAGATATTTACACTGCTGGTTGGGAATTTTCATTTACATCTTTTAGATTAAACATGGACCTGGAAACACCATTGCTGTTCCTAAAAATGAACATAACATGAGGGATATAATTCTGATCTTGCCTTGAGGGCTAACCCAATCCTCCCCAGCACTACTGCCGCCACATCCTGACAACAACTAAGAGAGCACTGCTTCAAGTTAGCTTATACACACATTTAGATAAGTGTGGTACAAATAATGACTTTCCCAGATGAAATGAACCCCCCCCCCCCCCCCCCACACACACACACACAAACACACACACTTTCTCTCCTGTTACGATGACAGGACACCAACACAGCTGGTCAGCCCAATCTCACACCACTCAAACCTTGCTACCATAGCACTGCATATTGACAGTGGAACACTTACATGCGAGCTAATATAGTCTCATACAGCTTCATAAAGCTTCTTTTTTATCACTTTACATTTGTCACAACAATTACGATTACAGAATTCTCCGTTTATAGTCACAAAGCTGTTGCCACAGCTTAAGTTGATTTAGTTACCTTATCTTTTAAAGCTACAGTATATTTGACATGACAATGCATGTGCTCGGCATGATTGAACTAAAAGTCAGGAGAGTGACTAGTCTAGTACACTTGTCGTAGTTACTGGCACAGGACTGTGGGCGAATACAGAATCAAACGTCTGTACACTATGGACAGCAGACTGGGAACATACAAACGTACTGTATGATGAGGGAGTTTTAATGAGCGAGTGTCTCCTCAGTCCTACGCCTTAACTGACAAACATACAAAGCATGTCAAAAAGGACATGTTGGATAATGTGTTTTATATTATATTATCTGTTGCCTTGATGATATTCCTTACTATTTTAACTGAATAAGCCAGAAGGAATTTCCTCTCACTTTAACAGTATAACGTGTAGGACAGACCCAGAAAAAGTGAATATAGTTAAAGTGATGCCATGGAGAGACTTTAAATGCTCCAGGCCTTCTTTCAGTTGCTTAAACAGTGGACTGATACATGCTGGCATTAAGCACACACATGAAAAAGCATGTAATGGACAATGTCTGATGGATGCAAACAGAACTCATTTGTGTAAACTCTGCTCCAAATTTCATATCATTCAACAGTGTTTGATGGCGAAGAGACAACCAGGATATGCATCAGCCAAAGGTCATTAGCAGCTTGAGTCATTGTGGCAAATTCTGTCACTGTCCTTATTTCCACAATGCCCTAAAATTAAATTAAATTCCCATGCCTTTCTTATCAGCTAGAAACTGACTTAATTTTTTGCAGTTACAGCAAAGTTAAATGAAAATATGGCCTATAATGTTATGCTAGTCTAGACTCAACTGAATCACATTTACATTCCAAGCAATAAGTTAAAGAATGGCATGACAGCCTTATCACATGTTTGGGAATTTTGGACTGATTAAAGTCTGTATACAGAGGCTTCTATAGAAGCGTTGATTGTTATGCCCTAAGCCTAGGGTGACCATCTTCAAATAGCCAAAAAGTGGGACAGTGAGCACATTTTATAGCACAATGTGGGACCTGGTAACACAATTAGTTCAATTTGAGCCTGTCTGTCCTAACGACAAACTGTGTATTCTATCTAGCCCAAACAAATACGTTTAGTTCTTTAGGACTGTTCATTCACACTGAATGGCACTAGCTCATGACTAAGTCCAGACCTGGGCATTTTTTTTCGGCCGGGGGGCCACATGTTGCCCTCGGACATCCCTGTCCAGTCACAAACACAAATGAACAAGTGTTTATGCTGTGTATGCAATTAACAGCTTTATATTGAATGTCATCGTGTATTATTACATAGACGCTGGTATCTGCCTCTGTCTGTACAACGACCAGTGATTGTTTTCCACCTCGACCTATAGCCCTACACCAGAAACCATACATTTGCCCAAACATTTACAGAATATTTATATACCTCTTATAGCATACATACACATACTCATACATACAATACATTCCTAATTTTTACAATGGGAGAAAATGTATATTGAGCAGATATAAGTTCAAGTTATCATTGGCTCAGCCCTACAATACAGATCCGATTTTTCATGTGGCCTCTGGTAGAAATTACTTGCCCACCCATGGCGTAGTCCATAAAATATATGATCTTTATTGCCATAATAAATGCAAAAAGGGTTAGATCAAATGGCTTTCATGGTAAAGGTGCTTTCATTTTGCACAAATGAAAATATAGGACATATGTGGGGTGTGAGACAAAGGCTCGTAAAGAACATAAAGTAGGACAGGTGGTCACTCTGTTATTAAGGCCTTGGGCCGAAACGATATCAGCTTATTAATTCGTTTTGCTTTTGGGAACTCAAAGTGTGCAGCACATTTTTTTCTTATGCTTTGGACAGGTGGTCACTCTACCTTCTCCCTGGAAGGCGATCAGTGCAAGAGCAATGAGGATTTTTAGGGGCATTATGATGATGAAACCGAAACACAAGTGCCCCCAAAAGCCCCTCATTCTCCCTGCAGCAAAAGATGTTTAGTTAAAACTGAAAAAAGCCAATTTTCCGTTAGTGGGCCTATATAGGCCTAGTGGTGATTGCAGTGGAAGGCTGCATTATAAATGACATCTGTCGCACTTCATATTGCCTGAAGATTTGGTGAATGCCAAAAGCGGGACTTTGCGGGCCAGTTGGATAGCTTGAACAAAACTCATCTTGCCCCCAAAATCCCGGATCTTACACCACAGTGGCAAAACAACAAACAAACAAACAAACAAAACTAAAACAGTATATGTCAACATGGGCTACATAACCATTATCAACGATGGTATCCTGGGCCTAATAGCTGCAAAAGTTTATCGCAATAACCTACAGGTTGTTAAGGTCGTATGACTTCAGAGATAGGCCTAAGCGTGCCTTCATTCAAATTAAATTCAACGTTAGTTTAGTGACCGATTTGCTGGGCTCGTTGCGTCCTTATGGCAAGCGACACCTTTAACACACCCGCATAAATTATTCCAGCAATAGGTCCGCAACAATAGTCACATAATGCTAAGGAAGTCTTTTACAACTAGCTCCATTAAGGAAATGTTCATTTCGCATTCCATAGCCTTTGTCATACATATTATCCTAGCTTTTCCTCTGATTCGGTCGTTTATTGATTCACTGGGCGTAAGTGGAGTCGATCCTAGACAAAATCTTTCCCATGAGAGTTCAGGTAGTCGGTCAGACACATTCTGTCTGCAACAGCCTGAGAACACCCTTGGAAAAAAAAACACTAAACATAGGATATAAGACAACAGGTTTGCCTCTTGTGTTGTAGAGAATGGAAAGGTTGTCTTGTAATAATGCCTATACCATATAATAATCGACCTAATTCCCCCTACGATGATTAATCTAAATCCTACAACACCTGCTTTTGTCGACACGAAACGGCGTCTTCCAGACTGTACCGGTAGACGACGAAAATTGCATCTAACATAAACATTATGTAATGACAGCTTTAAAAACTTACCTCAATTGTGCCATTTCAGCAGCAGACAACGAGGCACGAGCGACGGACTGAATTTAATCTGTTGTTGTATCTTTAAGTATACGTGATCCTGGTAGTGAGATCAGCAGTGTCTGGCACAACTGACTCCCTGCATGTTGAATTCCCAGAGCCTGCGCCTGAAACATTGCTTCATGGTCACGCCGCGAGGTAAGAGGCCGTGAAAGGGGCGATCCGATTTCAAAAACAGTAACTGCAATAGCATAATTCAATTTAGTCTTAAAGTTAATTTCGAGGCTGACTTTGCTATTTAGCAGTTAAAGGCGCATTTTGGCATTCTTATTCATGAACATTATACCCACGCAGAACACATTCCCATATGGACAGCTTTTAGAAAGACAAGTTTTTATTTGATCTCTAAAAATATAAAAAAATATTAAAACCTAGAAGTCGTATCCATAGCCCAAGGCTATAGAAATTTGATGAATGTTCGAATAATGACACAATAACTAGGACATGCTTGCACTGCATGTTATCGGCTGTCCAAAAGTCACTTAAGTGGACCGACTGCACGGGAGGGCATAGCCTAGCTATAACTTCCACATAACACTAAACTTAGACAGCAGTGATACATTATGAAAAGGACAAAATTCTTTATTTAGGTCAGTATTATTGGGTTCCTAGCAAACTAGTCAAGAAAATCTTACACCCACCTCTATCATAATAGTCGACAAGATTCTAGGTCTACTTTTGAAGTAGTCTACCAGCAACGCAATGACAAGAGTCTAATTTGAGATACACCTTGGCAATAAAAGTGTGCTTCGTCATTTGCTGCCCCCTGTTGGTTCTCAAGCATAGTTAGCCTTGGATAAAAAAAAATCTTGGCATCTCCCCCTTTGAGGTTCGTAGCGGACAATTTATTCCTGTAGGCCTACCTTTGTCACATTTTATTCAAACATCCACTATTGGCCCACATTAATTATTGCCTATAATTTATTATATTAATTTATTTATTCGATTGATTTATTCGTCATTATTACCCTAATTTTGATGTTGTTGTTAAATAACAGTCAAATTTAGGCTAGCCTATACCGTTAAGCGCTGTTTTAAGAGTGGGATGTCCGAGGAAGTTTGTATGGAAGTTTTGTTTGTATGATATTACTTGCTGACTTTGCCCGAAAGGATGTACAATAGGCCTACGTGCGTCTACATTACGAGTCGGGCAAAGTTAGAACGTAACTTCTAGATAGGTAGAGCGCCATCAGATGTCAGCGATTGAGCGAAAAGGCACGGACGGGGTTCGAACCCGCGATCTTCGGTTTACGAGACCGACGCCTTACCACTTGGCCACCGCGCCTGCGCCATGTGAAGGAATATTGTGTAATATAGTATAATTGTTAATAACTACAGTTGTGTTAAATATGGGTTTATTCTGTTTAGTAGCTATTCTTGCATAGTCTGCTGCTGAAGGTAACAACTAAGCTGCTGGCTATGTTGACAGCTCACACTCCCGACTGGTCAGTAGTCAATACTGGTTAATATCGACTTATCCACATGGGGGTGGTGTTGTTCTCTGACCGACAGAGAGAAATACAGCAGAGACGTCACGATAGTCACGAGCCTGCGCAAACAAGCTGGGAAACAAAGGCAGGTGGGCAATTATGACACGAGTTCAAATCAAACCGAAATGTAACCACATAGTTCAGGTAAATGGATGAACGACTATTTTCTTAAACAAGAGCACGCTTGCCCCAAAGCTTATTTAGTCAAATAAAAATAGCCTACGTCAAATGAATGTATCCTATATGAAATGTGTTTGAATTCAATGTCCTAAAGGCATAGTTTAAACAAACAATACAGATAAGATATGCATAGGCTACTAAAAACACATTACTGTCTATGACATAATTCATGATGAAAAAGACAAATTATAGGCTAGGTGTTGTAGAGAGTGTGTGTATAAAATGGCACAGATGGTTTGGTCAGCTGCCCCTCTGCAACTCGTCGTCCTTTAATCTTCTCTTGTTCTGCACTATTCTTTTATAGTAGGAATGGGCTTCAGTCTCACTGCCTGAAGGGAGGAATAAACAAGCACCTCTGGGAGAGGATCTAGACAGGCACGAAATGAAAGGGGGAGGAGAAGGGCAAAGCTATGGGAGATGGGAGCCTCTCACGTTTTTGATGAAACTTGTTTAGCACAAGGCTCTTCATATCTCCACTGGAGGCAGAAATCAAAATACTGTTTGCCCAAGACTGTTCTTTTAGAGTGTTACATTTAATAGATGCCTACTTTATAGGTATCTTATTGAATCACCATTTGAAATCCTTTGAAATGCTTAGCCTGTTACTTACAAAATACCAGGTTTCACAGTGTTTTTAAATGCATTTCTAGTATTAGCGACTGTGATGAAACCAATTTGATGTAAATGAAGGACTCACAGTTTGCACCCAGGAGAAACAAGCTCAAGTTGAACTACAGGATTGACATTTATAGTTTGTTCATTTGTGCTGTATCCCCTGTCAGTTTTTATAATACAATATGCATGAGGCTGCCTGAGCTCTTACCGTCTTTCCTGAAAGCGCCAAGAGGAGGGCCAGCCTTCAGGGAGTTTCATTTGATCAGCTATCCTGCAGTTGTTTCAAAAGACTTCAGAGAAATGAATCAGGCTTATTACCATTGGGAACGAGTCAACGGTGAAAAGCACAGATGTTATGTTTGAAACTTTGACCTTTTTTCCTTATTCATCACTACTTGGCTATGCGGACACTTATTTTCTTCCCTTTCCATTTTGAGTGGGACTAATAGCCGTCTACGGCCAACTCAGTTCCTGCTTTCTCTGTGTTGTCTTACTGTTGAACCAAAGCAACCCCATGTAACTCAGGCATCATCTGTGCAATAAATATAAAAACAACATAGTCTGTTCATGTTTCAATTCAACGGAGGCATTTATGTAATAGCAACAAGTTGTGCCAAGCATTTGACATTTCTATTAACTTTTTTAGAATGAAGAATGTAAAAACACAATTCCAAAAAAGTTGTAAATATGACAACAGAACAGATTATTGCTGTTTTCAAAACATGCAAGCCACAATATTTAAACCAGAAAAACATTACTGATTGGGTGGGCCTTCGATATTTGGGGATGATGTTGAATGTTGAATTATTTTTGGAAATAATTTTTGCATCCCTATAGGGCAAACTACATTCTAAGTTCCAATTTTCCATGTTCCAGTGTTGAAGTTCAAGGTGAACCAGGGTGACCACATGCTAATATGGCCAGTTTGCAATCGAGATCTGTGAAATGGTATGTATAACAAATATAGGCCTATGCATGACAGTTGCTGAAATCATGTCCAGGAGTATACAAAACCTTTCTGGTAGGGATGACATGAGGTGTCTGATTGATTAGTCTTTAGTCTCACAGCTTATCCTGCATTTTGTTGGCACTATCTCATCTTCAATTTTAGACATGTTGGCCATAAATATGTAAAAAAAAACAATAAAGAAATCCAGCTTTAACTGATAAATTTCCTTGGACATTGGTTTTTACAGTTTACACAGTATCCCAACTTTTTGGAATTTGGTTGAATATTGTATACTGTAATTTGGTTTTGGAATTTGGTTGTATGCATTGTATACAAGACACAATAAGGTAGATTTACAAGGAAATAAGTCAAGAAAAACAAGCTTATATCTATATAGTTATATCTAATTATTACAGTGTTGATGGGTGATAGGAAATCAGACATAAGCTCAGAGTGACAATTAATGAAAATGCCTGATTCTTGATATTTATTTATGCCACCCACACAACTTTACTCATTTAAATAATGAGTGGTGTCCACACTACCTTTTGCGCACATCCATTTGTTGTCTTTTTGTTTGACGTTGCTGAGCTGTCGGTAAGAAAAGCAATGTAGACCAAAGTTTTGTTTTCGTGTGGCCCCATTGTTCGCT
The DNA here is from genome assembly GCA_017657215.1 of Limnothrissa miodon. NCBI lineage: Eukaryota > Metazoa > Chordata > Actinopteri > Clupeiformes > Clupeidae > Limnothrissa > Limnothrissa miodon. Next base: position 179,996 of record JAGFZM010002256.1, read on the forward strand.
GCTGTTATGGTCCACATCAGTCTTATTCCAAATGTTCTCATTTTTGTTGTAGTAAATATCAACACATTTTTTATTTATTCACATCAGATTTGTCCATTAAAGGTGCTCTATGAGATGCTTCAGGATTTTTGTGAGTGATTTCATTTTTGTCTCATATCATCTCCCCTTCACTGGCTAGTTTTCTGCCCCTGAATACATTGTAAAAATTGGTTTCGAAAGACAACACAGGGACTTTAACCTTAATTTTGGACAGACGGACAGACTGGCTAAATTCCGATGTCCTTCCTACCTCTTTGCAACATACCTTTTCACTTTATGCCAGTTAAAGTAATATTCTGGACCCAGTTGTTTGAGGTCACCAAATGCTGTCGGTAAGAAAACGTGCAAGATCCTGAACATTACAACATGGGCATTCAGTCCATAACACTTTGATGGTTACATGGTTCGTTATAATAGAGGTTCTCATGCCATTTCCTTGCCAGGTTCTATTCTTCTGTTTTTTGCTCTATTCTTAATGTATTGGTGAAAATGTATGCATTAACTGCTCTTTTAAATAATAATAAAGAAAAATCAATAACTTTTGCATGTAGTTTGCATGCTTATCTGGAGTGCTTTTATTCAGACACGACATTGTCATGGCTAGTGTAACATTGAAGGCACACTGAAAACAGAGGTAGAAATCAGGGCTCTTGATCATTTTTTATACTATGGCATTAGTAAGCATGCCCTATAATTTGGGACATTGTCAAAATTTTCACTAAATGTTTAACTTCACCACCCAACAAATGTCAGGTCAAACAACTGAAACAATCTAAAAATATACTTGTTTCAATTCTATGTAAATGTTTTGTTTCACCCAGGTAAGTTCGTAGAGGGATAGCAATTGCTCCCCCTCTACAATATGCCTGTTTAAATTTCAGCCGAATGGGGCCTCCTGGTAGTTTTATTTCGCAGCTGCATTGTTTTATTTGCACATGGCAATAAACCCAGAAGAGAAATAGCTTTGCTGGAGGTGAGACCAATATTTGTGTTCTTAAAGGCGCTCTAAGCGATGCTGTTTCACGTCACTTCTTGTTGATGTTCGAAATTTTGTCAAACAAAATGGAGGATATCCAGAGAGGGTTCAAGCGTTATAGTTATTGCTCACTCCTCCCCCTCCCTCCCATGCCTCCTGAAAGACTCATGAACGTGCATTTCCTTCTTGTGGTTTATTGGCTGGAACACTGTTATGCTTCGTGTTTCGTTTGTTATGCTAGGTTTGCCCACTGTGTTTTGTTGCCGTTTGTGGAGCCTGGGCTGTCTACAGAGACCGCGTTTTTTTTTACAGTGTGTTCAGGGGACAGGCAGCTAGCAGATTGTGAGGAGATGTTTGCTGTATGTAACAACACATGTTTTAGTCCTAAAAACGCGTCACATCGCTTAGAGCACCTTTAATGTTGTTAGGTTGTGCATACGGCATACCAAGGTGTATTAATCCAAACTCAAAATATCGAATGCATGGTTTTTTTCCTGTTTACACCGTCATGGAACAGATCGGATCTGCGTCACATATTGCAAAAAACGAAATTGGGTCACATTTTACTGACATTGTAAACAAGGCCTTAGTGTGATCAGTATTATGTAATGTTTGTAAAGTTGCAAATGATTTCCAGTTATGATTACAACTTTATTTTCGAATAGACTATCTGAATGAAGTTAAAGTCAGTCAATGGTAGTGCATCATACTGTAAGGTTTGCTACCTGTCATTTAATTTTGTTAGGCTATTTAAGGCTATGTTTCGATGGGCATTTTCTTATACTTTCCGCGCGAGATTGATAAAGGCGGGGCGTTTACTCTTGTGTTTTTTCTTAACCAGGTATGTTTTGTTTCATTTTAAGAGTTATGTTGTTGTCTGTGTAGATAATTAATGTAAGAATGTGCTGTTAGAATGTTAGCTTGTGTGCTAGAGCAGCTCTATGCATTCCACTAAGGTCACAGGCAGTTAAGTGAAAGTTTTTCGTTTGTTCAGAGAAAGAGCCTTGTTGGAGACTAAAGAAGACGCTGTAGAGAACTGTACCTGCTTTAAGCTTTTTCTGACGTTTAACCAGAATAAAGACAGCCAGATCTGCATCAACACCCGCAGTTCACAAGCTAGGCTACGTCACACACAGCTGCACTTCAACATCACACCACCATGCGCGCAAACGGCACACAATCAATGTAGCCTTGACCACTTGTCAAACTTGATGCAAAGAAGAAAGTCACCATGCTTTCAGCGAAAATTAACTAAAAGACTAAAAACACCGGCTGGTCAAAGAAAAACAGTGTAGTAGCCTATCCACACGACCTTATGTTTCAATTTTACAACAAATAAACGAAAGTAGCGTCAAACTGCAGAAATATAGCACCTGCTAACCAAAATGCTTCTACTAACGTTATCTCCACTGAAAAACATGAGATCGAGGGCGACGCTACAAAAGCTAAATCTTTCATCATGAAACATACCGGTGCGAGGACGTTGCATCGGAAACGAATGACGACGAAGGGCTTTGGTATGGTAGGGAAATTGCGCCTGGTCACCTGCTTATTGAATTTTATTATAACATATTTATGTATTAATTTATTTAGAGATACGCACTTAACAACAAAATGATAGTTTGAACCCCGTTCAAATGGCTCAAACATTTGCTATTTATAGCCTACATTAGACCTACATACATCTTCCTTCAGCGTTGCGGGTTTTTGATGTGAACTCTTTAAATTAGGCCTAGCAAACTAATTCTGTGAAGCGGATTCATGCACAGTTTGCTTGAATGAAATCTAACGTGAAGGTTGTGTCTTTAATGCGATTACAGAACAGCAAACTAATTTTTGTTACAAAATTAATGCAGAATATTTTTGCAGCATTTTAAAACTTGAGGTAAACTCGCAATAGCCTATTCGATGCGGTAGTTTAGGCCTATACTTTGGGTGAAACACATTTTGTGATTGATGGCAGTTCGGATGCACACACCTTCACACGTGGAAGTAGATTTACAAATAGACCTAACGATAGCCAAATAGCCTTAACTTGAATGGTCAGTAATGGACAAGTGCAAGTTTAGCCTTATAAAGTTAAGGAATAGTCTGCATTTCTCCAATAGTAGCTTACTTTGCACAAATGCCTAAAAGGCCTAAATGTCTCATTATTATTATTATTATTATTATTATTATTATTAGAATAGAATTATTATGATTTAGACAAAACATGCAAACAGTAGAAAATAAACTGCTATAGGCCTAGGTTTTAGGCTAGATAATGTTTGCTGCAACATTAGAGCAAACATTAAACATAGAAATGTATTTGAGAAGACTATAATTTTTATAATTTTGTGATTCATCTTTATAAACTACATAATTGTTTGAGATTATTTTACACCCACATAAGACATGACCCCTGCCGGCACATTAGACGGTCACATCATCCCTGGTAACATTTGATTTTTCTTGGAAGAGGACTGAGCTTTGTATTCGCTGCGTTAACAAGCTGGTGCTAAAATCAATCTGGTGCAAATCACAATATTCAATTAATTTCCCAGGTTGTTAAAACCAAGTCAATGAGGCATACATGCATTCATTGAAGCACCACCAAGGCATCTTGTTCTTTGTGGAGGAATGCAGCCTCTCTGATACTGCAGGGGAAAAAGATTACAGAAACACCACTGCTTCAGTAACTCTTTGGCAGTGATGGCATGCTATACCTGCACTAAAGGAACTAGAAAATGATCAAATGTTAAAAATAGTAAAAATGTAAGCATAGTTGTTTGTTGGTCTTGAGAGTGGAAATAGGTTGTAATGATTGATTATCAGTTATCAGCACATTGTGTCATAACACATTTCAAAATCTCTAATTCTGAACTGCAAAGCATTTTTAAAGGAAAGACAACAGGGAAAGTCATTCCATATCGTTTACAGTATGCTGAGAGGGCTGTCCCTTATTTTTTTTAACAATGAATGTAAGGATTTTCTTCAGAATATTCAACTAATCATTTAATGATTAATTTAGCTGTTTAGCTGGAATTTAGCTGTGATTTTCCCATCTAAATCAGTCTAACAATATAACAATACAATTTTTTGAAAAGATCATTAGCATTTCAATTTCATCATTGCATGTGAAAAAAGAGTGACATGAATTGCGGTGACCTGCAGAATTGCTTCTGAATCATCCCTTAAAGGTACAGGTAGAGATGTTTTCATGAAGCTTTTTTTTACTATGTTGCTTAAAAAAATCCCTCACAACCTGATTGCAAGTAATTATTTAATTGACCAAATTAATGCATGCAGGAAAATGCATGTATTGGCCTGTATGGCCGTCCACCAAAGGCCAGTGGAATTAATTGAACTTAATTAATGTTGTGCGGCAGGTCATGGTGCAATTGGCCACTGTAGCTGATTGTTTGTGTTATTCGTAAAGTACTCATTGATCATGTGTGACGATTATTAGTGCTTTTAGCTGCTATTGTTTGATACAGACATATTTACATCATCTAATTTTTGCAGATAGTTAACAACAATGCGTCACCCCAGCCTATCATCTATCTGGCACTTAATCTGAATAGTTACATTACAGGTCTGTTTGAGAAATTGTATCAGCAAACATGTAATCAGTTCCTTTTTAATCTTTTTTGTCTCAGAGGCTGTGACACTTCTTTGCATTTTGTTTAATAGAATGTACCCTAATTCGTTAAATTACTTTGTTTATTTACACATTGTTTCTTTAGAACAAATTCAGAGTGAAGTTTCAGTAACTAACATAACTGACATTCAAGTCTAAACAATATAACACAACAACGTTCAATGCTAGTTAGTGATTTAATTTAATTTGCTGTCAAAGCGGATGTTTAATGCCATTATCACTACTAAACCTTTAATACACAAATAATAAACAAATAATCATTGAAATAATCTCCACCCCCCTGATATTACAATAAGATCTTATGCCACGGTATTCATGATGATCTGCTTTTAATTGTTTGTTCCCCTCTTTCAGTGCCATAGTGGCTATAATGACCAGCTGCTGGTTGTGTCTGTGTGTGTGTGTGTGTGTGTGTGTGTGTGTGTGGGTGTCAGGGGTCCTGTGTGGGTTTGTGTGTGTGTATGTGTGTGTGTGTGTGTGTGATATTCCTCATTGGTCCTCATTGTCAGTAGGCTGTATAAGTGACTAAGCCCAGCTCCAGCCCAACAACCTTTTGCCAGTGGAAAGCAGTTTTATAAAGAGCAGCATGACGAAGAGCACTGAAAACTAGATGAAGCCCATGTGGAAATGTGGTTGTAGTGTGGCCTCGTCAAGACAAATACAAGTGGCAGGCGACACCGTTAGTTTTCTTCGGGATAGCCTGAATGGAAAATCGGTCATTGTGGGAAGGGTTTTGCTAAGACTGACCAAGGCTGCCTGCAGACATGCAAGTGTGAAATTAATATGAAAGGTAAGCAGCTGATAACATGCTACTACAAAAGCCTGTATCATCTCCAAAAGGCTGTATCAGCTTTTTCCCATTCTCTTTTTTTCCAGCATGCTCATCTTGTATTCTGCTTAAAAATAGGCTACACGCTATATGTCCATTTTGTTTGTTGTACCCGTCACTAAGAAGAAAATGTCTGCATTCCTAGGTTTCATGCCATACAATCTATGCATTACGAACTACAGAGGATTTTACAGGACATTTTCAAAGCAGGACTGTTCAGTGGCTACTAGTGTCGGCTGTTTGCATGCAGACTTTCTTTCTCCTTAAAAACCTTGGACGGAGAATTGAACTTCCGCGCCATTTCAAAGCTTAGATGCCTTTCTTTCTTTCTGTTGCTTTATTTCTACCCACTGTGATCATTCTTACTAATAGTAAGAGGGTTATTCCTAATGTTTACCTAGCAATTAGGAGGAAATCAGTCATGACTGTGGGGTCTGTTGCCATAGTTACACAAAGGTTCTAAGGACTATCATCTGGTCTTCGGTTCAACCAATCAGGAAGCAGAGCTGAGGCTGCAACATAAAGTAAAGATGCACATCTTTCAGAAACACGCTAGCAAGAAACAGAAACAGATCCATGAGTATCAGAAAGTACTTCAAGGTGGCAAGGAGGCGACTGCACTCAGACATGGCAGACGACGAGAATCATATCGGAGAAGACACACAGGAGGAAAGGCAGGTGAGAGCATCAACCATTTTGAGACTTAACTCCTGATCATTGTTCCCTGGTGCTGCTCTATGGGGTAGGGCTAGCACATATTAGTAAACAAGGACATATAATGGATCGGTCACCAAATTATGAAACAATGGGAGTTTAGAGCAAGCAAGGCCGTAGGTGCGGCACGTTTTTGCAGGGTGGAAGTGAGATGAAAAGATTTGGTCATACTTTTCCAAATTTATTATCAAAAATGGCTCAGATACATTTTTCTTCGCGCAGTGCCGCGATCAAAGATCTCCAGCCTGGTTTGTGTTTGGTTTCATGTCCATTTTGTTCTCGAAAATCTTGCCGCGAACGAACAACTAAGTTAATTTGATCTGTCTGTGCATGTATACGAGTCTTTTGTGTTTGTGTGTGTGTGTGTGCTTGACGTTGTATGGGCAAAATTTGGCCTAGATGAATCATAGTGCTCTAAATCTCATTATTCGGAACATCTAAGGGAGTCACATCTTCAAAGGCTCTATTGAAGGGCTTTAAATTCAGGCCTAGACAAGATCAAAGGCCTAAAACATGGGAATTAATATTTGTTTGCAGTCAGTGTGTTTAGATGGAGACTCGAATATGGTCAGCGAATCCGCGTAATGGTGAAACAGCAGCCTGCACTCCATGTTTCCTCTGCACCCCTACCAGGCAGGCCAAAAGGCTGTCAATAGCACAATATGATGTCTGTCTGTCTGTCTGTCAGACGACCCCCCCCCCACACACACACACACATCTAGTAAGGGGGTATCACAACAAGAGAGAAAGACAGGAGAGAGAGTAGACCCACCGATGGCTAGACCCAGTTGTGATTAAAAATGGCGGCTGGGCATACTGCAGACTGCGTAACACAAGACTCAATCAGTCAAAAGACAATCGGAGTAGCCAACACTTCCGCAAAAAAACAAGTACCCAACATAAAGGTAATGCCTATTGGAGATGGTAGGTACGCCATGACTTTGAAGCCGCCATAAGCAATAGTCGTTGATTTTTGCAGTTCCGAAGTTGCATTGTTCGCCGCTATTATTCTGTATTATCTGTAATTTTCTGGTTTTGGGAATTTCATCTTGATATGTGGTCATGGTCTTTTCATGGCCTCACTGCTCTCAAAAGAAGCACAGAAATGGTGTTGATCACTTCATGTGCACCAAGTATTATAGATAATGGCACGCATTCAGACGTCTTTGTCTGTTAATACGCTAAACTGAAGATCTGTGGCCATATCCAGAAGGTTTAGGTACTATGGCTCCATATGACTTTTCTCTGAATCTCTGTACAAAGATATAGACAACGACTGTTAGTGCATGTTTATTGTCAAATAACCGAAGACTAAACATATTTTTAATTAATAAAAGTATGCTCACAAATACAATAATAAATTAGATTTAGGCAGCAAATAATTTAATCCTGTGTGCCTAATCCACTCCTGGGCTTGTTAGTCACAACATATTCAACTATGACAAAGGACATCAGCAGGACACCAGAATATATTACGCCAGTCTTTGGTTCTTGAACTCTTTCAAGAGTTTCACACACTTAAAAGGCCAGCCGCCAATTACAGCACAATATTTATTTTATTTTTCAGATAATCTACAATATTATGAGATATCTGAAACTGGAAAATGTTATAATCCACAATTTAGAGTTTTTCTTTTTTTATTATCCTAATGAGAGATACATACAGATGATGCATATTTCTAAAATATAATATAATCTTTGTGTTTTTGTATGCCGTGTAGCCTGTGTGTTGTCGTCATTAAATGAGGCAACAACACAAGCAACAAACACAAATCTACATTTATAAGAGAGACTTCTAAATCACTAGCTTCCCTATAACAGACACAGTATTCAATATTTAACATCTAAATAGGCTATTGTCAAGTGAGTGGACACCTCTAAAGATAAGCCAATTTCAAGCATGGCAAAGAAGAAGGGGGCAAATCTACACTGGCAGCTGTAACAAAAACCAACAGAAAGGGGTTTTTGTCTGTTTGTTGAATGTGAATAATTATAACAGGCCCATTTTCAGCATATTGAGTAATAACTCAAATTTATTTCAACTTCAATCAGAATTTATTTTATTTTATTTAGTGTAATTTATATATAAGTTATAACATGAATCTAATATGTTTGTTGGGCTAGAATAAGGAATTTCCACAACAGTAATGCAAATCCAAACAACCAGCTTTAAAAAGTATTACTATGACGTAGATTGTAGAGTAGATGACGTAGATGGTTATCCACATATTTTGGTAGAAATATGCAAATAATTTATCTACATTCAAGTTACTTTTTAATCAAAGAGATCAGAGGTTACATGAACACCTGCAGGTTTAATTCCTCTCCTTCGGTGTCGTTTAATCTTGTTTAACTGTCACGGCTTTCATCGCCAGTGGCTTAGGCTGCAAAGTAGTATTCTGGTCCCAGCCACTGAAATGATCAAGTCACATTATTAGATATAGGCCTACATGTGTCATTTGTCTAAAGATTCTTTGAGGTTGCCATGGAACTGTCAGGCAGTTTACCTACCTACAAAAGATGCTCACGGTGTCTGAAGAGAAATCAACATTAGTCTGTTTATGTGACATTATTACAACCTGTAGTTAGCATAGAGTATCATAAACAATCACCACATGGTTGCTAGCGGTAGGCTATACTTGCTTAAAATCAGTCACACCTGTCGTCAGCCTTTTTAACAAATTTCTGTGGGGCAAAATCTTTTTAAAATATTAAAACTTTAAATTAGGGCCTACCTGAGGTTTCTTTTAACACTTGGATGCTGTCTCCTGTGACAAAGGACAAATATGTTACAATAGCAACACTCTTCAAAACTGTGTCAGCATAATGTGGCAAGTGAGGAAATCATGATTTATTTGACTAACTTTCCCCTCTTAATTAGGGTATTAGCATACACTGAAATCGTCAGAGATCCTAAAGGAACTTGAGAGAACTTTTATGTTTCTGGTGTACACCTGAAAGGTAAAATGTATGATGTGAATGTTAAAAGTATTCTTGTGGCACACTCAGTAGGGGAGCCAGGAAACTGTAGAGTTTAGATAGGTAGATGGACGGGATCATGATCCTATTTTAGAAATAGTAGAATAGAAATAGATAGGTTTCTTCTTTAATTCCAATATTACATCATAGCCTACATATAATCAGCTAATATGTGATGTGTGCTACTAAAAATGAACTACGTAATATGACATAGTTTCAACTTTAGACCTGCCAAGATGAATTCCAATCTCTATCACATGTGCATAGGGCCCAGCAGATTTGACAAGGCAACCCACAGATGGCATTAACTTGCATGGTGGTGACTATTTTCCAGATAGCAAATCGATCTCGATATTATCAATTAAGATAAAGAACCTGATAAAAAAAATAATAATAATAGCTTTGGTTTATTGACTTGTTTTTTTTCTAGGTACAGCACATGACAATAAAGAAGGTTTATGGTTTCTGCTTAAGAAGCAGATTGGAAATGCCTTTAAGGGCATCTTTATGGGTTAATTTTATTGGGTGGGGATCAGGAGAGCAAAATCATTTTTCAAGGCCTCATAATTGCAACACAAATCTAACCATACAGGCTTATATCAATTTGTTATGTTAGATTATATTTTGTAGCTTACTTTTTTTTACAGATCCTCAGGCAACACAGGGAGCATCTGGGGTTTCCCGGACACCACTTTATAAAAACAATGCTAAAGATTTAGAAAAATCCAGAGATAATAGGCCCTGATAGCAATCTTGTTTACACTCCACCTGAAATGAATCCCCACAATCCAATTAGTTGTGCTGATCGTAAAGAATTAAACATTTTAATTAGTAGTATTATTTTTTTAGAATGAAATTGTAATCAGAAATTAACCATTTTTTATCATGTGCTCACTCTGAAGAAGAGTGCTACTGTGCTGCCAGTGATGATGTGATTTACTGCACAGGATAGCAACTCCCTGCGGAAACATTTTCATGTGCTTTCTGCACTGCGTCAGAACAGATGGTCCCAAACACTGTTGCCTTCAGTCAGGCTACCAGAGTAGTTCAGAGGGCACCCGAAACACCACAGAGAGCTTATTAATTAAGGTTGTCATTATTCAATTCCGTTAGACCTACTACATACCAATTACGTAGTTCTCTGTCGCATGTCCGTGTATGTAGACCAGCACACTGATTAGACCAGCATTAGTCTAAAATACCAGTAGGCCTACAATGTTTAAAAATTGTTTGCTTGACATTATTCAGTGAATTTAGCTGATCAAGAGACACAGTGCCCCGTAATGAAGACAGGATATTTTTTAAAGTTTCTATCTTCTGCTAGCTTTTCATACCTGTTTATACTCATTTCCATTTTTTTTATTATTTATACAGCACCTTTTACAATTGTCTTGTCTCATGGCACATTAGTTTTCATCTGTATTAGTCTAGGAAGAAACTATGGGCAGAACCAGACCTCAATAGGCCAACTGCTTCAAAAGTTCAAGACAGTGTAGTGACATGATGCCAAAGTCATTGAGTTGACCAAGGGTCCAGGTAGTGCCATTGAGAAGAGGTCAGTTGCTGGGCCTACAGCAAGCTGGGACTATCTTGTCAAGGGTCTTCCATGAAGTTGAATGAGTTGGTGACATTGTCATTAGCCTATTAAATGTTTGGTTTGTGGGGGAACATATCTCTAAAACTATTAAAAACTTTAAATCAGGACTTACTTGAGTTTTATTTGTAACTTGCATGTCGTCTTCTGTGACAATCGACAAACTAAATAGAAAGTAGCGTAGGCATATAAAACTGAATGGTTGGTCAATCGAAAGTGACAATCGGCCATATGTGAATTCATGACTCATGTTTGGCTACCTTTCACCTCTTAATTCGGGAATTAGCATACACTGAAATTTACAGAGACTCTAAAGGGACCTTTGAAAACTGTTTCTGGTGTGCACTTAAAAGTGAAAATGTGAAAGTTAAAGTTTTCTCCTGTGTGTTCCGGGGCTCTGTGTCACGGATCCAGATGACTGTACTCAACCATACATCAGTTGATTCAGATAGGAGAATGCCTGGAGCAGGCTATAGTCTTAGTTATCAATATATTTCAGGATGGATGGCGCTGACATGCAAGTGTCATGTAGACTACAGGTATATGACATACAATACGGTATCATATAATCATTTTCATATAAATGATAGATTAGTGTACAGTAGATCACTTATTACCTCATGACATGTAAGGGGAATTACCATGGCCTTCAAAATGTTTCTGCAGCTTGTCATTTCTAATTGCATGCCTTCAACCTTAAACTATAACTTAGACAGAATTAAATGTGGATTACTGCTGGGTTGATTATATTCTTTGCTTTAATTGTGGTACTTTTCCTGACCTCAGTGATGACAACTGCACTTTTCATTCCACTGCTATAAATTAGTCAAAAGCATTCATACTGTCCTTTGTAGAGCAATCTTATGATAAAGGGATAATATCTGCATATATTAATCACCAAAACATTTCAAATTAATAGAAATACTGCTGTTTTTTAAAACTGAAATCTTGCAAACCCTAACTCTTAAAATGGCCCTATATTACTTGAATAGCAACTATGTTTGTCATGCATTCAAAATAGATGCCAAATGATAAGGTGTAGCCTATGCCAGGAAAGCCGTGTGACATAAAATGTCCAAAGCTCAAAGAAAGGCTCTTTTTTAGTTTATAGTTGCAATGCGATCACTGATGTTTATGGTAGCTGTGATGCACTGATGTTTATGGTAGCTGTCATAACAGAAGTTGTGTACCTCTATTATACATTACTGATAACAACTAACAAACACTTTGACACTGGTATACCGAGGTGCAGCCATTGAAGTTTAAATATTTAACTCCTGTATTATGATATTGGGTGTGTTGACTTGTTGTGAGGAGACCCTTACCATAAGGGTTTGCAAAATGACCTCAGAAGTATTTTCAGTTTAGTTGACAGCTAATATTTAGCCATGTTTTAAATGAGAAAAATAGCAGTGTAACAGTTACTAGTAATGTTAGTCACTCAATTAGTACTAAATCTGCATATGTATACCATCATGCAGAGAAGTTCTTGTTTATTAATGTTTTGATTGCATTTTTAAAAATATCAAAATGCAAAGTATAAAGTCTATCTAAAGCTATCATTCCAATGGCAAAAAGAAAGTCAACATCAGTGGGTCAGCCCCATACTTAAATACAGTACACAATAGTAATAATGACAGACACATTTAAATTAGGGTCCCTAGTGAAACGGTGTTTGAACCAGCATTAATTGAAAGTGAGTGAGTCCTTTTTCTTGCTATCTTTTGGTCTACTAACTAATGAGCTGAGCAGGTACTGCCCTAATTGCACCTGTTAACCATTTGTCTGAGTGTTCCAAAGCCAGTCAACAGGTAGCTGATTGGCAGCAGCAGCTGTCCGTCAGAGCCTTCATCAATTCCTCAACAGGAAAACTGCCAAATACAGCTGTCAAATGATTCCAATAGTTTCCTTCAAGCAAAAGCAGTCCACCACTATAAACAGGACCCACTGCGAGTGGGTCAGCATGTGCTCACACATGCATACACTCACGTCTCCCAAAGTCATAAATGCTAAAATCATTCCAACACATACACAGCCAGAACACTGAGTCTTTTTATGAAATCAACTTGATAATTTGAATGGATTTCATGTAAAAAAAAATATTTGTTATGTTTCAAAGGACTTGGACTTGGTAGTCTCTTACCCCTCTCTGGCATCGGGCCAGACTCTTCCATTTTTCTCACTTTCCCCATGATTGTTTCCAAGCGTCGCTCCAATTCTGTAAGCTGAAATTGTATGCACTCAAGGCCATGTGCTAGCGCACAGTGGGGGGCCCAGCTATCAAAGTCAAGCCTCAGGAAGGGCAAGGAGAGGGCTGAATTGGCAGCTGCTGAGGCCATCTGATGGGAGCTCTCCGCTGTTGTCAGCCCCCTACACAAGTTCTATGGTATTCACTGAGCCATTAAAAGAGGACTGCCTTTTAACAATGTGAAAGGTTTTCTAAGATGCGGCCAAATAAGTGTACAAATAGACCTCCAAATATTGTAACAGAAATAACAGAGTAAATGGACATAAGTTGGAGATTATTTTGTTGATGTAAACAAGATTTTTTTGTAATATTTACACATTGTATCATACTGTTTTTCAGGTGCTACTGTGGAAATTTGACTTATATATGTTGACACAAAGAAAAATGATGTTTTCACTGGAACTTGAATTTTTTGGACTCACTATGGAATCCTCTGCAAATAGCTGTAAACATAGAGGATCTGCATCTATGCATGAAAGAAGAGACTATTATTTAAAGGTAAGGTGTTTTTTTCTCTTGCTAAATCGGCACAATTCTGTGCATGTGGTCTGAATATCTGATGAGGATTTCATTATAGTGCAAATAAAGCATGATCTGCTTTTTGCTAAACATCTGGTAATAACATTTTTGAGCTTTTTTGTTTACACAAAACTTTCCTTTTCTTACTGGAATCTTACTTTTCTTACTGGAATCTTCTCTATTCCAGTTTATTGAAATAGCACATAGTATAATGGCTCAATTTTGTGCCATTAGAGTTTTCAGCCATCTCACCAATGCAAAAGAGTAATGTGATCATCATAAGAATCTTGAGGTAACAATGCATAAACTAGTTTAATCAAACGAAAAATTATTTTGATTTTAACAGACCCCTAATCTCATGCAGTGGTCATGCAGAGAAATTATTTTCTGCATTACAGCCTTTGATCTTATTAAAAGGTGCTCAAAATATATATTATATATTATATATATTTCCAGGTGTGGAGTAAATTTGAGTGCTTGTCATGGTCTGGGAATCCTAAAAGTCATGTTGGTAGCATGACTGAATCTCATTCTGGTTGTTTACTGGTGAGCAGTGCATTCATTGTGATTTAAGTATACAGAAAATGTCTGTGGATGTGTAGTGTATACACATAAATGCAGCGTATAACAATATATCCATATTTTGTTAAACACAAATAGAAAAAAGGGCTCCAGTGTCCTGCAGAAAGACATAATTGATGACAATGTATCAGGGCCAGTGGAGGGACTTTGCTCTTTTGGAATGCATTCTGTTCAAAAGATATGAGCTGTCAAATGCACTTTGCACAAATATTGCATCTTCCACACACATGGTTGGTTGTCCCTGTTATTCAAATAGCATAAAAATAGCATAAATAGCATAAAGAAGTGGAGGATGCTCACATACATAAATGTCAACAAAGTTCTGATGCAAAATCTTGCACATCTTATATGCTAAGAACATAAATTGGAACATGTATAATTATAACATGTACATTTATTGGAATATGTATATTTTACCATTATGACTGATTTTAAACTACTCGCATTAAGTAGCATTAAGTGACTAATCAACCCTGTACTGACATGGCTAGCTTTTGTCATGCACCATATTTGGGTACACATTGGGATTGAAATAGGTAAGCAAGAAGAACAAATAATAGCTAAATTATATCTCTTCGTACTTTTAAATTGCAGTAGTTATTTTGTTGTGTTCCCACTAATAAATAAGAAGGAAAACACTCTCCAGAACTCCACAAAGAAATTTTATCTGAAATTTGATGACAAAATTGTGAACATTTCTGTGTCAATCGTTTTAACCACACCCACTAGTTTTTGAGATTTGATGTTTGACAACCAACCACTTTTGCCCCTAATATAAAGTCTGTACTTGATTCATCAGAGGCATAGAATACCTGTGAAATGTATGTGAATGCATGTCACAGTTTCTATATGCATAAAATATGCACTAAAAATGACAGTCATAAATAGGCAGATAAAATGCATTTTCTGAAGAACCTGCAGGCAGGTGGTGTTGACCTCACAAGTTTACCAGATTGCTGATAAAACTCGCTTGCCTCAAGCCAATGATTTTCAGGTGGTGGGACGACATCATGTCCCTAAGCCTGAGTTCGACACCTGCCCACAAAGGCCTGTTGCAGTGGCTGCTATTCAGACCATTTAGACCAATGCACCAAATATGGCAAAAGACATGACTCATGTGTATGATATATATGCAATGGATGGACGTAGCCTATTTTATGACGTGGTTTTGTTGAAATGTAGTTTTGTATCAACTATTGATTTCTTGACGGTTTTTAAATAATAGGCCTATTTAACTTGTTAGACTGGCTGTCTGGTGGTTGGTTTTGCACGTCTATAGATTATACCAGTCAAACGCAAACTTTTCGGTTTTCTTCGTGGACAGTAAGAGGACTTGGCTTGATATTGGCATTAGCTCTAGAAACTTTATATAAATTACACGTTAGGCGTATACCTGGAATTAGTTGGGCTATATGCTGAAGATCGATTGATGTTTTTATTCTCTCGGGTGGGGCATGTGATACTTTATCAGTTCTTGAGATATTACATTTTTGTGCAGTCATTCGAGCGTTTTTGAGGAAGTAGCCTTTTTCTGCTCATTTCAATTTTTGCTCCTCTCCCCCCTTTTCCTTGGCAGCAGTGTGCCGTCTGAACGCGCGCGGCGCTGCACATCTCTTGTTCCACTCTCGCTTTTCTCCTTTACACAACATAGCACACAGTCAGGAGTGAGAGAGACAGCAATGGAGAGGTGGAGAACGGACTGTGTTCTTTGTTATTTTTAAACTCGTGTGTTTCGCATCCATTACACAATTCACTCCTAGCAGAATACGCCAATAATCCCGATGCACGCGAAAACGGAAAGTAGGGTTTCACAGGTAAAGTACAAAGCACTTTTTTTCCCCTAACGTTAACTCGCGTATGGGATTGCGGTAGCCAGCAATGAATGTTGCATCGCTTCGCTGTTTGAATCAAATTCGTGCTAGAGTTTCTTTTAATTGTGCGGTTTTATCTTAGGCTAAGAGAATGTTTTTCGCATATATGTCAGTGTCATTTTCTTCACCCGCTTTGTTAAGTTTGTACATATTGTTGTAAAGTTGTATGATTTGTTAGCAACGTTAGGGCCTGGCTATGTGTGTGTGGAGTTTGTTTCTACTTTCCCCTCCCCCATCCGTTTCTGCTGCTGTGCTGTTGAGACTCAGAGGCCAAGACATGAATGCAATGAATGTGGGGCTCACTTCAAAGCAATCGGGAGGGTAGTAAAGGGGGTGTTGTAATGCTGATAGCAAATACAAGTAAACAGTTTCGTTTAAAAACTACATGGTCATACCCGGTGTTGTTTGAAACGGAGGAAGAATGACTAATGTTCTTAGGGGTATTTTAAAAGATCTTACGAGCAGTGCAACGTGTTCTCAGATCAAACGTTTCACAAACTAACGTTAACGTTAGCCTGCTAGCCAAGTTAGCCAGCTAGCTTTCAAGATTATTGATTGTACCTCTTGATCTTTGGAAGTCATCTGGATATCCAACCTCTAATACATTTTAATAATACAATTATAATCGGTCGATGTCCGCTACCATGTCTTGTTAACATTGTGGATTATCCGAATTGGATCGTTGGGGATGTTAACGTTCGCTTGTCTTTGCTTCTTAGTTCGCTAGCTTCTGTAAGATTGAGATGGTGCTTAGAAGTGCTTCCTTGTGAGGCTGAAAAACAAGTCATCTCGCTTGCTTGTTAACTTTGTGTCTGCCTGGGATAATGCAGGGTTAGTGTAAGCTATACCATCGATATAAGACAAAAATACTGTTCACCTCGACATATTCCACATTGTCACTGTATTCTGCCAAGACAGTTATATTTGATGTGGCAACTACTGGATTATTACAATGTTACAGTATACCTAAAGATGAAATGTTACAAAGCTGTAACTTTATTCACTTGTGGAACGTTAAATGACGCACGCAAAGTCATTGAAAATGTGGCTCAGGCGTTCTAAAAATGTGGATGGGTCAGTCTAGTCCAGATTTTCAAGGGTCCCCTTCCAAAACGCAGGACTGACTATTCATTTATTAATTTGTTGAAAGCCAGAGTATCCCTTCCTTCTTCTTTGTGAACACAGCCTGCCCAAGGTCGTCCTCTGATATGATCAAACAGGCACACCACCCATGACACCACCACAGTAGCAATCATTACAGCCGTGGCAGACTGTGCTCTGCCTGCACCCCGCAGTTTCTCTTTTAACCTTGAAAAAGCTCTGTCCTTGTGAGGCTACAGTACCTCAGTTTCTGCTCAGCAAACTGTTTGTTTGTGCTTTGTTACTCAGATTAGATCCCTGATGTCCCTTATGTTTTGAGCACAGATGCATAATTTTAGTAATCTAACCACTATACCTATATCAGCATTGGTGCCCATTTTAAAATGTATTAATCTTGAACTACTTCAAACCAAGAAATATAATAGTTTTTTTATGTTTCACTTGCTATTTTACCTTTTGCTGTTTAGCCTAAGACAAGGTAATCTAGTCACCATTTGTGAGAGAGAGTGATGTCTTGGACTACTATTTAAAGGTTTAGTTTTCGACCTGGATCACAGCACATCAAAGTTGCCTTTATGTCTTGTTGGAATAACCTCTGTGTGTAGCTGTCGTTCTTATCAACAGATTATCAGAAAATAAGGCAAAGTAGTTAATGTCTGCTCTTAAAAACATCTCAGAGGTTGCATAATTCAGATGGCACTAAAGTACCTTTTTTATATTTGTGAACTGCAGCATCACCGTTCTGACTTATCTTCTCTTCAGCAGGAGGAATTCTATTGCCGTGGCATTAGTAGAAGTCTGGATTTGATTGTTCCGGGGCTGCACCAGAGCAGCAGTGTGCATGGACACTGTGAGGATGAGTGTGAACGACAAACGGGGTTACCTGGTGGACCTTGGGGGCAGCTTCACTGAGGATGCCCCTAGGCCACCTGTCCCAGGTGAGGAGGGGGACCTGGTGTCGGGTGATGGCCGGCAGTACAGCCTCGGCTTCTATGCCTCCAAGAGCGGAAGCTTGAGGAGTGAGGCTTCCACGGCCACACCTCGGCGGCCCGACCTTGACCTGGGCTATGAGCCAGAGGGGAGTGCCTCGCCCACGCCCCCTTACCTGAAATGGGCTGAGTCCCTGCACTCTCTCCTGGATGACCAAGATGGCATCCACCTGTTTAGGACATTCCTCAAACAAGAGGACTGTGCTGACATGCTGGATTTCTGGTTCGCCTGCAGCGGTTTCCGCAAACTGGAGGCCAACGACGGCAACGAGGAGAAAAAGGTTAAACTGGCCAAGGCCATCTACCGCAAATACATCCTGGACAACAACGGAATTGTGTCACGACAGATTAAGCCGGCCACTAAGAGCTTCATCAAGGACTGCGTGATGAAGCTGCACATTGACCCGGCCATGTTTGACCAGGCTCAGACTGAAATCCAGACCATGATGGAGGAAAACACCTACCCTCTGTTCCTCAAGTCAGACATTTACTTGGAATACACTCGGACAGGCGGCGAGAGCCCCAAGCTGTTTAGTGACCAGAGCTCGGTCTCGGGGAACGGCAAAGTGCTGCCCGGATACCTGCCCACCCTGAACGAGGATGAGGAGTGGCGCTGCGAACAGGAACTGGATGAGCAGCCCGAGAACGAGCCCACCCCAACCAGCCGGCTGACTGAGAAACTACTCTTGGACACGGCCTCGCAACGAGTGGCCAGCACAAAGAGATACCAGGACAGCCGCGAATTCAGGTAGGGTCTCACACTTTTTTTTTTCTCACTACACCGCGTCTGCACACGTACACTCACTCATGTTTATTCAGCAGAGAAACGTATATAGTCATATATAGTACGTATAGAACGTATATAGAGGAATTCAAAATTGATGACCTTTTGCAAAAGAGAGCTATGCATCTGGGAATTTGAACCAATAAGAGAAGACATCCAGAAGAAGGGTTATGGTGTCCCGTATGGTCCATTTGCAGACACAAGATGAAATTTTACACTCGTTGTTGTATGTCAACGTTGTGTCATCATCATTTATTTTAAAATTGCTGTCATATGCTCCAGTACAGTTCTATGGTGTGTACAGTCACCTGGTGAAGTAGTTAAACCCATGTATGTTGATTAAGGTAGCCCCATGCCCTGAAACATGTCAGCATGCATTCATTTCCTCCTGTCATGTCATGGCAAGCTCTGAGATGGAGTGGAAATTAGAAGGCTTTGTGAGTTTCTCCTCCAGCAAGTAGTGGAGATGAGAGCCGTTCAGTGTAGGCTGAGGCCCTTAAGTACCTGGGACTGTTGCAGTGAGGCGGTGACTGGGTCGGCCCTGACTGTTTGAGCACTGCAAGCAGGGCTGCTCTTTGTTTTCAGCATGCAGGTGTCCTGTGAATGGCAGGCTTTTATGCCGGAGCAAAAGCTATTCGACTGAAAAGCACAACACGGCTCCTTTTGAACCTGGGAAATGGAGAGCCGGTGTGCAGCAGCAGCCGAAAGTCAAAGCTTTTTTCTTTCGCTCGTTTTTTCCTTCTGTTTCTCTCTGCCTTTCTCTCTTTTTGACACAAGAGCATGGAATGGTGGAATGATTATAATCCAGCCTATGTTGCAGGTCACAGCTGTATATTAAAGTCTTTTAAAATGATAAAACTAACAAAACCACTGCTCATTACTAGTAAGAAGCGTTTGTGGTAGAAACATTTTCCCGCACAGCCTTTGTAAGACATTTATCTGTTCAAGTTTTATCTTTTGCTAATTGTGCTCAGAGAATGATGAGAAGGCACTTTTTAATCATGTTGCCTGCTTTCATCTATGAAGTCGGTCTAGCTGTAAACATTTACAACAGCCCAACTGTACATCCAAGCCTCAGCTACACATTAACGGAATGGGATTTAGTGGGATGTGACTACTTAGGTCTTTAATCCATGTCCTGTTGGAACAGAAAGCTGTGCATCTGGGCATTTGAGCAAGCAATGCTGTGGTGGATTACAAAGCTCCTTTTTGCAGAGATGTAAAAAGCAAAATATCAACATACAAAACACTCCCAAATGTGGAATTCATGCTTTTTATCTTTTCCCAAAGCAAGGCTTAAGTGATCGCGCTGGTATGGCTGAGTTGGGGGAAGGATTAGCATGAGCACATAGCAAGGCCCAGTATAGGCTATTGCTGCAGAATCCATTGCAGTCTCCCCCCTCAGATGTGCTTTTACAGTGCTGTTCACTGCTGGCAGTGTGCTTTGTGGATAGAAGATTCCAGAATTCTATCCCTAGATGTTGACCCAGTTTTTCTTTTTTTTTTTTTCACCTCACGTCCTCGACTGTTTTAAGACAATCCTTGACATCTGTTGAAAATTTAGGGAAGGTTTTTTTTTTTTAAATAAAGCTCTCTCTGAAAGGAATCCATATTTGCCATAGTGAGTTAAACACAATGAAGAACACCAATGAAACCTTAGAAGTCTCAGTAACAGAACAACAAACTTATTTGAAATTCTTTTGTTCCTTTTTTTAGAATGGTTTTGATGTGTAAATTGGAAGGAGCTTGCATGTCTTAGGCAAAGACAAGCTGCTAAGTTTGCTAACTAGATACTGATACAAGAGCCTACATTGGAGTCCTGCATTGTTACTGTCTCTGTAGTTTCCTTTTTTAAACTAATGAGGAGGAAAGGTTAGATGCCAGTGCATTGCACTGCTGTACGGTTCTATTCTCTGAGTAATGTCTCACTACATTTTGTCTATGGTAAATTCAAGTGAAATTTTGAAAATCAGTAGTTTTTGAGCAGAGTATCGTTTATTTAGCCTCTTCCGCACTACAGATTCTGAGGCAGAATTAGCCCAAAGAAAAAGTTTGGACTGTTGAAGTATTGAAACATATTGCAGGGCACTTGCTAACAGGCTATAACTTGTAACTTTGATGTTCTGAAACCATGGCAACTCTCCACCCCATTTTGAATATTCTCTATAGCCCCAGGTTATGACGTGGTTTAATTGGGTAGAGATTTTTAAGCTGTTTTGAAATGTTTTTTTCATTAGATGAAGTATTTGGCTTGAATTACAAAAAAGACACTTCATTTTTAAAAAGCCTTTTAGGAGTCGCCTTCAGGCTTTTTGAAGGTCTAAATTTTACATAAGTCATCTGTTGTGGATCTATGGTGCTGGAAGAAGGATGGTATACGCAGGAATAAGTCATGTTTCTCTCTTCTGAGAAAGTAATTGCCTTCAGCTGTCTTCAGCCATGTGCAAGTGAACAGTATCAGTACAGACATTCTTTAAACAATCCACTTCAAAACACTTGTGGTAGTTCTTGTCACTGTTCTTCATGAAATATCCTATAGAGGAAAATGAGGTGAGCTCCTCCAACACACACACACACACACACACTCTGATGCCTTCAATGATCTGTATATGTGAACATTGTTCACTTTTCTTATGACTTATACCGCCACCTCCTTTCATGACCTAATTGCAGTGCTGCGGGTAGAACCCTGTGAAACCCGGGCTAATAATCTCAGCAACAGGGTCACTGATGCAAAGAGCTAGTAAAGTGCAAAAAGGATGGACATAATCACGTGTCCAGTCCTGAAGTTACCTTGCGCCTTGAGTAATCTCTTCCTTTAAATGTGCATCAAGCTTCACTCCACAGTGGAAATTGCTAGGTTTTTGCTTTTGTACATTGCAGTGTTATTGGCAGTTATATTGTATATGCTGTCTTTTTATAACCATGCTACATAGTAATGAAACGTATAGTAATTTAGTTCTAGCATTTAGCGTGGTGCTATTCATAAGGCCCTGGCAAATGTACATTTTCCCCCTGTGAAGGAAAAGCACGGATCTGTTTTGATGTCTGGGGAAAAAGGATATAAGTCCCATGTGTTTTGTGGAAGACTTTGTTTTGCAGATAAATGGAAAAGACGTGTGAGAGCGCCAGCGCTCCACTGCAGGTTTTGAAAGACTCTCCTCCTCCGGCTGCCGCACTTCCCTGTGATCCACAGAATATCGACATGCCTGCTGCTTAAATCATTAGTGGAGCTTGGAATGGTTGAAAGCGGTGGATAATCACCAGGGGCTGTACAGGCGTCCCGGCTCGAGCTTCCCTCTCTCCTTTAGTCGGAACATCTTTATTTATTTATTTATGGACAGTAAAGCTGAGATGACGCGTCCTCATGGTTGATTGCATCCAAAAATTTGTCAACGCAAAAAATTGTCAAAGCATCAGCAGTATAAAGCAATTGCATTAAATCATTGTATAAACTGGTAGCTTAAATAATGTTTGCGCATAGGCATAGCCTTTCTGTGAGTAAGCCTTCGGAGTTTTTGCTACATATGCTTGCATTGTTTGGATGTCTGTAATGCCTGAGAAGAGCAGATGGGAATGGTTGCACTAGGGTTACTAGCTAGTTAATCGGGGTAACTTCGAGAGTAACTTGATGACATGTGGTGTAACTTACCGTTTCACCCGTATCACAAAAGATGAACACGTTTTTTTATTGAGGTATGCTGTCATGGCAGTTTACACTGCCTCTTAAACCTGCTCCGAGCAGGTGGTGTTCTTGCTTAACTCAGGGTGGACCCTCCCCTCTGGCCTCAATCTTGAGACACACTGAAGCAAGGAGTGGAGGATCACCACACAAAGACATTTGAAGGCAGTGTCCATAAAAACAATGGGGTCACTTACGATTGCAGGGTTTTCTTTGGTCCCAACATTTTGGTTATGCAAGGACTGATACATTATATGCTGATATAATATGTATAAAGGTATCTGACAATAAGATGCTGTGACATTGCACTACATTCACAGGCAAATGTTTGAGAGTTTAATGATACTTAATGATTGCTAGAAGCTGCAATGTCTTATTACTTAATGTGAATCTGAAGTTTAACAGATTTTTTTTTTTTTTTCAGATTTTTGACATTAGTCTGACATTGATATGAGAAGCCTGGTGTGTGAAAAATGAGTAAACTGATGTTATTGCCGTTGTTGCGTAGATTAAAATGGGGTTACTGCAACTCGCTGTTAATAAAGTTTAAAACACCCCTTCCATTATGTTTCCAAGATTGAGACCGTTAAGTGTGAGTTTTATTTCATACTTCAACTTTCATATTTCAACTTTTTGGCCATTATAAGTGTGCCATCCAGGTACTTTCAGTGTACTGGGCTTCAGCATGGTTGTAAGTGTAAACGCACCATAACCTTAAACATAGATTTCGAAGTGTGCAACAGTGCACTTTGAGGCACGGCCCGATGTCTTTATTCCACAGTAAGCTTGGAGTTTTTGAGGCAGTGGTGAGATGCTAAGGGTTTTGTTCTTCCAGTTTGACTGAGGATCATCTTACTGTATTGAGCCTGGAGTGACCAAAGACTGTTATTGAGGGTGTCGCATATCTTCTAGGCCTATTCTCCCTATCACTAAAACGCTTTTGGCACCTTAGGAAGTGTGGACAGTCATGCTGTGAAAGTCAAATCAGTCCCTACCTTGTGACCTTTTGGGGAAAAAACACTATTACTTCTCTTAGTAAGCCCACACCTGCTTCATATATCTCAAAGGCTGTGGCAGGGAAATCGTCGGAAGCGTGTCAGTATCAAACCGAGGCCTCTCCAGACACATTAGCAGGTTGGACACAGAAAAAGACACATCTACCTGAGGCTGGCCAGAGTGAGAGGGAGAGGGAAAGCAATGGAGATGGCACTGGGAAGGAGAGAAGGCTCTGAGGGTACCGTCTCTGGTCACAGAACTGAGAGTAAAAAAAAGGAAGTGCTTTGATCACATATATTGATGGACTGGGATGGGTATGGTCAGAAGATGGCAGCTTGATGACTACTGCAAGGTGTGGAGCATCTGCAACAGAAAAGGGAAGAATAAAATTGAGCTTGTGCAGACTAGCACTGTATTGGCATGAAAATAAGGCAATCCTAAACATCATAACAATACATTACAGGCTGTTCACCAGGCAGAAAACCATGTGCATTACCCATGAGGGGGGAGTTGGCCCTCATTACGAGACACTTAAAGAAAATGGTGATGCGTTTCTGTCATTTCCATCACACAGATTTCTACATTTCTTTGCAACAGTAACATGTGCTAGCTTGTTGAAAAACACTAACCTTTGCTCAGCATTGCATTTGTATGATTCAGTTTTTATTGGTTTGATCCTAGACTCCGAAAAGACAGCTGCTTCTTGAAGTCTGCAGGCGCTGGGTAACACTCAGAAAGTGCATTGCTCCACATCAAAGGCCCAAATATGATCAGATATGAAGTGTCAGCTTTGTGCGTATTTGAACACTGTAAGCCAGAACATCAATGCCAGGTCAAGGGATACTGAGGTGGATGTAAACCCATTCTGTAACTACTAGGTTAATTTTTTATTTCTTCTATACAATCTCATTCCTCTGCAATTTGTGTCACATTTGTAGGCCAATGAGAAGCTTGTATATGGGCCGTTCCATACATATGTTCATGGTCAAGACCTATTCAGTTTCTAGTTTGTCTGGCATGGTGCGCAGCTAATGTCTGCTGCATTATGCCTGCATGGGGACTTGGGATGCCCCATCTTAAGGCTCGTCTTGCCATGGAGAAAGCATTGATTACAGTCCTAAATATCCTGAGAGAGTTGATGAGTAGAGTTGAGACCTGTTGTCCTCAAATGATTAACATGAACTAGCTCAAAACATTAGCCCAGATAATTACCGAAATTCCGAAATTGTGCCAAGTTCAGCGGTCGCACTTACACATTTGCACTGGGGTAACATGCTCTTGCACAGTCTTTGATTTATGTCTGAGCATTATAATAAACCGTTTTACAAAATATTGCCCCACATCAAAGTTATGTAGAGAGTTTTATATGGTATAGCGTTTTTTTTTTGTTTTTTTTTTAACTCATGTATTCCTGTCCCATTCCCATTCCGTCATTTCTCCTGCTAATCTGCCAAAGGTCCAAACGAATAAATCAAAATCTGAAGACATGAATAAGGAGATAATTTGGCTGATATTCCCAGGTTGCCAGAAATCATGTATGAAAATTTTGTTGTTATCCTGGTCTGTATGGTTGAGTAGTTACCTGCAGTGATTTACAACATCCCATAGGTGATTGTCTAGAATTGTAGCTGGACAGCCAGACATTCAACCCTATGGGTGACGTACAAAACCTTTTGCAATATTCTGGCTGTTGGCTCATTTGTGTGTGTTCTACCGGCCCATCAGGCAGCTCTTCTGTTGGACTGCTGGGACCAATCACAGCTGCTTATTTGTTATGTTACAGACTCTATTTCGTGCCTGCATACATCTTGGTCATGTCCCTTAGATTACAGATTTGCGGTGACAGTTTTAACGAATGTGTGCGAGAGAGAAGCCATGCTTAAAGTAAACCCAGAAGTATGCACTAGGCCAATCATCCATAAAAAACTTGCATCAAGGATGGAGAGAAAGAAATGAATTCCCACCTAGATCCATTATTCAACAGGAGAGTTGATTCGGCTGCCTGCTTCAAGCAGAAGATGTCTGCTGAGAAGACTTTGGTTGCTGCTAATAAGACTAGATGAGGCCTCTGGACACAGACCCGAGCTCCCATTTACTTGTCAAGTGTGAAAGTCTGAAGGCCAGTGTTAGTGTTGGGCCATATAGCCTATCCATATGTGACCATACAGGAATAAACATGGAACGGCAATAAACCGATGGGAAACGTGAACTGTGTACCTAATCCTTTCTTTTAGAGCAATTATACGACTGGATGAACTTTGGGAGCATAAAATTATACAAGTGGTATATGGAAGTATTGTTAAATGGGTTTAGACAAAATGGATAGCTTAATTAAAATGTAGGGATGTGCCTGCAATATACCATAAAGCTATATATACGTACATGTAGGACCTCATGGAATTTGTTTTGTTTTTTTCTCATTTTGAAAAAAATAAAATGATCCAGATCTGTTTCTGTGCTGCATGTTGATGTTATGATGAAATAAGATTTTGTTACCTTCAGTTGGAGCATTTTGACCCATTAAAAAATGGTTAATTCTGTGAGTTCTTTCATTAATACGAGATATATATATATATATATATATAATATGTAATCAACTGCATAATTGTTTCCGGAATACCGGCACAAAGCCTTATATAGTAGTGTATACAGGTGGTGGTGGTTCCAATGCCTAATTGACACAGATTTGTAGTTACTATACTGCTGTTGTCCTAATACATTTCTGCCCTAGCATTATATAAAGTAGTTAGTGTGTAGTGGTGGTGTTGCCTGATGCCTGATTTCCATAGCCTTATATAAGTAGTGTGTCCTGCTGTTGTCTCGATGGCCAATGGACCTGATGTTTTTGTCTCTGCTCCTCTGTGCAGGCATGGTCAGTGGAGGGAGCCTGTTAACCCCTACTACGTCAACACGGGCTACGCTCTGGCCCCCGCCGCCAGTGCCAATGACAGCGAGCAGCAGAGCATGTCCAGCGACGCTGACACGCTTTCACTGACTGACAGCAGTGTGTAAGTACAGGACCCGCCGCTGAACCGTTTGCATCTACACACATACTCACACACAGCCCACACTGATAGTTGTAAGTTAGGGCGCATACCAGGAGCTGTTGAGGCCCATATTCACACGTAGCCATTAAGAAAGTTCGAAGACATGGATAGAAGTTTCGCTTGACGAGGCCGACAGTTGGTCAGAGGTGAGGAAGGACTACTGTTATTTTTGGAAGATTGTGCAGCAGTCAAAGAGCTTATCCTAAAAGTGACAAAAACTGTTAGCTGATGGTCTAGTACTTACTGGTTAACTAATCAGATTGCTAGTTTATGCAGCATAGAAAGACATTTAAGGTGAAGGCTGTGTTGTTGAGTAGTGGTTATGCCAGCCCAAGCTACCAGCATACCAGCCCAAGCTACCAGCATAGTCAGCAACCATGCACTGTAGATGGAGCCTAGGTATGGGACATGGGTACAAAGACACTGACTGTGAAAGCAAACCTTTATTGTGCTGCTTCCACCAAAGACGTTGTGATCATTGTACACTGGGAATGTATAAGCAATTGCAGAAATTCGATTATGTTAGCCAAACATACAAAGCGCATCCCATAACCTCCCAGTTCACTTCTTAGTTTGATGAGGCTGTAGCTAAGTATTCTAGCTTTACAGCACAACCCCAGCTAGAGTAAAAAAACAAACAAACTATATACTGATGTTGTCCTAATACATTTCTGCCGCAAATACATTACATACTATATATCTATAAAAAACAAACTATATACTGCTGTTGTCCTAATACATTTCTGCCACAAATACAGAGGAGGTGGACACCTGCCAACAACCTCCCACTGCCCCATAAAAATATACCGACCCAAAACCAGCATACATACACACACTGATTCAGGAACAGGGACAACCCTTTGCCTCGCCTCAACAGGCCGCCATCTGCTCATTACTCATGCCAATGAAAGCTCCTAAATGTCATTACTTATGCTAATTATAGAGCCAGAGACGGTGAGGTGCACAAGGGGGCTGTGCGTGCGTGCGTGGACTGACGGAGTGTAAATTGAAGGCATTGACAAGACCAGGCTCCTTTTAAGGTGTTGACTCCCACTCCCACCCCCACCACCCAAGCTGTGGTTATAGATGGGACAAAGAGAGAGAGAGAGAGGGGTGGATAAAAGATTGCAGCGTTTATATAGTTAATCTCTGTCACCTATTAAAAAGGGCTGTAATATATGGGCGGAGGAAAGAGGTGTAATCAAATTTGTCCAATCATTTTAATTTCATGCCGAGTGGCGATATGGCATGTACTTCTGTGAAGTGTGCACGTGGTAATCCTCATCCCATTTGATGAGCGTGGAAATTGTGGCCTGAAAGGCCCGTGTCGCATAAGGCAAATGTGCCGAGCTATTTTTGAGCCCAAGTGAAAATGCCGTGGCTCCTCTCTCCTCTCCACCGCCTTGACTTCTGTTCCTCTCCAAAGTTCTGACCTGTGTTTGTGTCGGAGGTGAGCCTTGCCTCAGAGAGATCAGCACACGCTTAGTCTTGCAGTGGGAGGCTGGGCTGTGAGAAGATGTGGCGCGCGCACACACAAACACGCACACACACACACAGAGAATGAATTTTTTTTTTTTTTTTTTTTTGCAATGGCAGGAAATGAGCTTCCTCTGAATGATCTGAGCAAAGATGTGCTGGCAGGGTAGAGGGGTAGACATCTGTACACACACACACACACACACAGGCAAAAGAGAAGAGGTTGGAAGGCTGAAAAAAGGGGAGAGGGGAAGAAAGCTGGAGCTGAAGAGACTTGACAGCGGGAGAAGCTCAGAAACGAGAGATGCACAGAGAGAGAGAGAGATGCTCAGAGATGCAGAGACAGAGGGAGAGAAGGAGGGAGGGAGGGAGTGAGGTGTGGAGGGGGCGGCTCCTCAAACGTGCACAGAGGGTGGAAGGGAGGCTCAGAGGTAGGAAGAGACTGGGCAAGAAAGGAGGAGGAAGGTGGGAGAGAAGAAGAAAGGAAGGATGAAGAGCAAAGGCTGAGGAAGATGGAGACCAGGACTGACGGAGACACTCCAAAAAAGAATGTATCCGAGGGGCCTGGAGGGGAAGAGGAAGAAGGGAGGATGGACAGAGCAAGAGGCAGACAACAAGAGAGTGAGGAAGGGAGTGCAGGAACAGAGGAAGGGAGGTGGGGAGGAGGAGGAGGAGGAGGCGGAAGCGATGGCACTGAGGGAATGGCGTTGAAGAAACATGAAAGGACGGCACAGCGGGACACAACCATGTCTGAAGTGGGATAGATTAGAGGCCATTATCAGCTGTTTGCCTTCTGCCCCCTCCCTCCTACTCTCCCTCCTTGCCAAACAGCCTCGCTCCACACCCAGCAGGACGGCTGCGCTTTTACTCTGTGTGGGTAGGGAAGGGGTTAGTGCACAGGAGGCTTTCTGTTAGCTGAACCCACCCCCCTCCTCCCTCTGTGCCCACATCACAGGCACTGTCAGGGTCACCCAGTCTCCTTGGGGACTTGTATGGCTACGTTTATTCAGTAAAC
>JAGFZM010002257.1:17792-28594 GCA_017657215.1 Limnothrissa miodon
GAGAGACGAATCTGAGAAGCGCAGGAAAAAGGAAAGGATTGGGGAAAAAAAGAAAAGAGACGAAGAAAAAAAGGGGGGGGGGGGGGGGGGGGGGGGGGGCGGAGGGGGATCAAATAACCTGTTACAGGCTTCTTCTGCCTGTGTGTTTCAAATCAATATTCAAAGAGATTTTGATCAATTCAGTTTCATGACTGGGAGACAAAGTGGCCCCTCAAATCTGTACAGCAACAACCGTTTAAAGGCGAGGAGAATCAATGGATTGCCAAAATGCCATTCACCTGTCCGAGATGGACAATAAAACAATCAAATGCTTTAACGAGAAGAAACAGAGTGCTTCCGTTCTGAAAAAAAACAGCATAGAAAATGTACTAAACAGTAAACCGTGTTAAAGGATCAGTCAGCAAAATTGAAGGCATAGTAAGCAATACTAAGCAGTTTGTACACACTGTTTAGAAAGTGCAGTTTATATGTTATGATCTGCTTGCTCTCCAAAGATGCCCTAGGATAAAGAAAACAATGGACTCAATACTGGAGTTCCAAAAACTATAAAAAAAATAAAAATAAAAATAAAAAAGGCATTCCTCCAAACCGTCAGACTTATGTTTGTTGGAGTAGAGGTTAGTAACCTCTCTGGCATGTTTTGCTCAGTCATTGGTTTAAAAAAAACAAACATTGTGTTAGACAGAAATTCATTTACAAATGTAAACACAGTGTACCTTTAAGAGTGACAGATTATGATAGCCTCACTAATTGCATTATTTCAGCAGACTGCAGAGCAGTGTGCACAGGTAACTAAATCTACATATTACCACAATACAGTTGTGTACTAAGGGCCAGTTAGCCAATTTGTGTTATCCTATATTCATGGGCGAGACATGAGCTTTGTCAGTGAGGGGCTAGTGTATGAATCTGAAATAAGCTGATTCATTATAATTATGTAGTTTGTTAAAACTATTTAAATAGTTAGCTTTATATTAATTATTTTTTAAATTAATTATAATTTTAAAGAGTGCCAAAAGACACTGAAGGTCTCCCTAGTACCTGGAACCAGCTGCCACATGGGTGCCACTCTGGTTGAAGGTCACGTGATTGGCACTGGTGGTGAAACGGGTGAGAATGCCATCCGGATCCCCTTCAGGGTAAGTGTGGATCTGCACCGTGTTATTCGACACTGCGGTGACCAGCTTCCCATTCTGGAAAGGAAAAAGAACATTTTCTAGGGATTTTTTTATTTTTATTTTACTCAATTTTCTTCTTTTCTAAACTTATAATAAACCTATATCAATTTCAGCTGTATTCGATCCTGTGTTGTAGTCATATTCTGTAGCCAGACAATATAATTTAAACTGTTCTCATTCAATACAAGCAATGCAAACTGTATAACAACTAATGTAAAGCATTCAGGTCAACACACAAACACTTTGAGGTGTTATCGTATTAATTTACTTTTCTGAAAGAAAACAAAAACGTCGTTTTTGCCAGACCTTCACCACCCTTACTACCGGTAAGGCAAGCTTGCACAAGAAGGAGTGCATGGTGCAGGAAAGTTAACAAAAGCACTGCATAAATATCAGTATTCTTAACCGAATTATGAACATCTGACCCCTAGCCTACTTTTTGAAAGTCAAAAGGGCTATATGTAACCCCATTATTGCTTTATATGATATGCAAGTGCACAGTGGTTGTTTAACTTCATTACCTTGAGTGTCAGAGAGTAGGCTTTCTCTCCAACATTTATTGATTTGGGGTCATCATCGTCCAGACTCTCCCAGATACGGACATCACCATCACTTCCGCAGGTGAGGATGTTTCTGGAGAATATGGACTTCTGTGAGTGAAGTTAACGACCAGGGGTGTTTTCCAAAGATGCTAAGCTCCCCAATCAACTGGTTTTGGGAAACTTACCAGTTTCAAAATATCAAGCATAGCATAGGCCTACTTACTTTCCTACATCGTCATAGCAGACATCCGTATAGCCTTCCGAATGGCCATAGCGCATAGGTGTTCGTTCGCACGGCATGTCACGTCTGTTCACAGGATCAGCAGTCAGTGGCTACGGAGAAAAGGAAGACTTTCTTCAGAATGTATTTGCAAAAGCTCATCTTCAAGCAATGTCACTAAAAGTTAGCAGATGTTAACGTTAGCTCACTACTAAGTTCCAGCTTTGTTGACATGTCAGCCAACTTTCACCTTCTATAAAGAAATTATCGACTAATTAAAGATTAGATAAGGTCGCCATGTTAGTTTAGTTTGGATATTATTACATTATATCCAGAGGCCATTCTTAACTTCAGGTAAAAGTTTATTCGCGTTATTGCATTGCTACATTACTATCTGTCAAGTTCTCCACACAATAGCCGTCGCAACTGAGACTTCTGGGAGAGCCAACTACTAACGTTTTTACCAAGTTTAGTTAGCTTGTACTCACACTTGTAGACTACAAAGGTGTGTTTTAGGAAAAAAAAACTAGAGTTTTCTGTATGTTACTTACAGGGTTGGCGGCAATTCTGAAAGTACAACTTTTGTTGAATTCACCTCCCGCGCTGAAAGCAGTGACGTAACCGGATAGGAGGAACGCTAAACTGTGATTGGGGGAAATGTCAAAGGTGGTACCGCCTTAAAATGTGTCATTGTACCCCGGCTGGCAAACAAGTAACGTGAAATTGATACAATGTTACAAAGTGAGATGAAACAAAGGAACATAGAGGGAATATGGTCTACATGTTGACAACAAATGAAAAAAGTTCTAACTGCGGCCTTTCCGTTTTGGAGCAACAGTCTGGATCAGTTATAAACAGATCCTCTTACACCAAGGTCTAATGTTAATATTCTAAGGTTTCCAATCATTCATGACAGACTCTTCAGTCTACTTGGTGGTTAGAGAGAGAGAGGAACGGCTCTATTAGTAATCTGATATGAGAGGAAACAGCCCTGTTTTGAATATCACTGAAAAAAATCTAATAGTAGTGTCCTCAGTGCACTGTCTGTCTTCAGCCCAGTGATGTCTTAATGCAATAAACTAACAACCATACTAGACAACATTATTGCATTCTCCTCCTTACATTTAGAATAACAAATAACATCAATGTCTGGAAGAGGTGCACCAAACAATCCTTTTCTTCAAAGTCAAAGTATTCTCCTGATCAAAAATTGCTGAACTGCAAGTAAAAGTTGCCATGTTATGATTTTACTTAAGTTAAAATACACAAGTGCATGTTTTTAGTAAAAAATCTGTTTTAGTACAGAGTTTTTTTTTCTGCTAATGTTTTCTAAAATGTTTATTTTGTGCTATAGACTTACAGATAATTATATTGGAAATGCACAGTTAATGCAAAACTATTCTCAACTGACAGCTCAACTGACATTTGTTCAAGACACCCACTTGTGCTGCTCGTAGGAAAATCGAGCAAGAAAATTCAAAACAATGACAGCAATTAAATGCTTTAAAGCCATTGTAAATTACCATATTGTGAGAAAGACATTTGCTCTGGGTTGCCAGCCTTATTAAAGTTCCATTTTAGGCCAAGTTTAACCCCTACCAAACCCCTTCCCATACCCTATCCACATCTATGCATTTTGGGAATAGAGCTCTGAAAAAAATCCCTCCTGTGTTAATGAAACAATACCCTATAGTAAGTTTATGGTGACTTATTTAACACTGTACTCATAGTTAAAACAAGAGGTATACATGACAAAGAATTCTTAGCATTATCTACACAGCATGACCTGCCAAGTACAAATTCAACAACTGACAAAATTGAGAAATGGACATCAGGATGATCGACTACATAATTACTTCAAAGCCAATGTCTCAGTGTTGGGAATCACTTCAAAGCCACTGTCTCAGTGGTGGGAATCACTTTACTTTAAGTCGCTGTGTCAAGAATACTTCATGCTCTTATTTAAACCGGCACTAAGCAACATTCTGTTTTTGTCTCTCACGAGCTCCCTCTAAAGCCCGCTGTATTGCATTGTATTGCACTGCATTCTATTGGAGGCGGTCCGCGCTGCTGAACATTGCAAGTGCTGTATCTACCGCTATTGGCCACGGTGGCGCATTCTACACCGTTCGTTCGCCGTGTAATGACTAATTTTAGCATCCTAAACAGTATGAAACTGATTAATTAAATGAAAAATGTTGCATGGTGGGCCTTTAAAATGTAGCACAGTCAAAAGTCACATATTTGTCTTAAAAAACGTAGTGAAGTAAAATTCACCTGTTTCCAAAAGAAATTAAAACTCAAATACAGTACAGATACTTGAAAAACAGTATTGCCTGCCTTGGGTGTCTGTCTAGATATGTACCTCCTGATTAATCCTAATTCTAGATGAATCTGGTGATAATTTGACGTGTTGAGTCCTACACAGTACAAGCCAAGTCTGAAATGAAGAAACAAAATCTCATGACCAATGTATCATGATAAGACATGAATATTTTACAACTAGATTTACAGATCAATTACTAACTATGACTACAGGCTATTCTTGGACACTTGGACAACTTTGCATTAAATTAAGCTAGCCGAAGCTAGTCGATATTGGATATATGTTTGTACTTGGTAACATCTTTCAGTACAGCCCAGGTCAAAATCACACCGGCCTTCTCCTTTAATATACCACTTAAGCTAACATTAAACCTGATGTTTAACCCATGATAAACCTGAATAAAACATAGATTCACTATAGTTTAAGCTTTAGTAATGCTGCTGCAGACAAGGAAGCAGAGAGCTACAAGAAGGTCTGCTTGTTTTAAAACCCGCATTATCCCGTGAGCTTTACTTTGAGCCCAATTTGATTTCCTCTCTTGGACCCCATGCTGACCGTGGTGACCCTCATTTTCTAAGTGTGTCTTTGCTCCCTGCAACCATAGAGCTCAAACAGGCAGCTTTTTTCGCATCACTTCCACACTCTGAATAGGATATACTGACCTGACCATAACAATTTAATGGAGATTCCATGATGTAAATCACAATTTGTCCTATTGGCACACATGACACATGAATGTAGAAATGAACTGAAAGGGCATTTATTGGATGCATTTACTGTATATGTGCACAGTATCGGTGGATACAATTCTCTTTGGGATATGTCCAGCATCACTCTGAGAGACAGTATTATATATGGATCCCCTATGAAGCGATATATAGTGAAGAGAGTGGACGAGTGGCAAACAAAAAACTCAGTATTAAACAGGAAGTGTCTGTCAATAAACATAAATTATAGCAGACAACGGAGACACTGCAAGCAATACTGGACAAAATACATCCAAACATAGATTGTAATAATAAAATATTATCTGGGGCCCATTGACAATGTGTGCATATGGACCCAAGTCTTTAACATGGAAGAAATTACATAATAAATTACTAATTAACATAATTAGAAATTAGATTTCCTACCTGTGGGTCCCTTTAAACATAGTTTTGCCATAGTTTTGAAATGTTTTAAGTTTACTGTAAGTTAAAGACTAAGTTACATTCCTGGAGTTTTTTTATGGTTAAAAATCCGACATGAATCCTTTAACTTGCCCTTATGTGTCATTAACAGTGATCACCAACATCTGAATCCTTTGTTTTTACTGCCATCTAGTGGCTTGTCATCCTACTGCACTTTCCCTGCATTCCAGATTAAACTGTATGAAATGTAATATCATTGGCAAGTAAAGAGTTTGAAGCAAGTAATAGTATGTTTTATGAAAGATGCAGTTAAATGCGGTGAGGTTTGTGCTTAGTTGAAAGTTTTCCATTTACAAGTATATACTGGAAAGCATGTGAAAAACAGTTTGAAATAATCAGTGATCACCAAAAACTGGTAAACCATTTGAACCATCAAATCCACAAAAACCTCTGAAATGGATCTGGCATTTTGTCCTGGGACAGGGGACATCACTGCTGGATCACTCCTTAAAAAGGGGGAGATATAAGAACTGCCATATCACAAAATGTTGAAGAGCGTGTGAACAATCGCTGAGCAGGTGCACCTTCTGCTGTCTGTCTCTATCTTCATTTTCAAGCATCCCCTTTTGAGTTTGTCATGGAGAGGACAGACGGACACCCCTGAGTCTTGTGTCCCCTCTCCCCCTAGACAGCTCAGGCTCCCGTGCACTTGAAGTGGTACTGACTCTGTCTTTATTTCCCTGCATGATCTTTTGTATCAGTCATGGAGAGGACACACAGACACCCCTGAGTCTTATCTCCCCTCTCCCATTAGACAGCACAGGCTCCCGTGCACTTGAAGTGGTACTGCCTGAGGTAGTCCCTGAGTGTCTCGGGCAGAGGTAGCACCTCGATGCCCTGGTAGGTGGTGCAGCTGCACACCACAGCCCTGCACAGATGCTGCAGGGAGAAGGGAAAGGTCCGGGGGAGCGGGCGCGACAGCAGCGGCTCAAAGAAGAGGCAGGTGGCCGGGTCGCTGTAGTGTCGTAGCAGACCCGTGACACTGGAGTCCTGGTACATGCAAGGGTCGCGTCCGTCAAAGCTGAAGCGCTTGCCGCTCTGCTCAATGCGTGCATGCAGCGAGCGGCTGTAGCGGCGGAAGCTGACCGAGAACAGGAACTCGTCCTGCGCCGAATCCCGCAGCAGGAAGGTGCCCTCAGGCTGGCCCTCCAGCAGCTCCTCGGCCTGGAAGCGGTCCAGGACGCCCCAGTAACACGGGCTGTTGTTGATCTGGAGCAGGTCCGGCACCAGGATGTAGTCGGTGTAAGAGCAACAGTCATCCATGTCGCCGTGGCGACAGGAGGGGTCCCAGTCGTCCAAGCTGTGGGTCCTCAGGGAGGAGGAGCGAGAGGACATCTCCTCCCAGGAGATCAGCGTCGGGGGAGAGGTGGAGGGAGGGAGGGAGGAGGCTTTGCGCTCGGCTGACATCCCCAGGGCAGGCCTGTCATGGGCTCCGTGTCTCCTAATCAAGTGCCAGCAGTGGGCCAGCTCAGACTTGGGAGAAAATGGGCACCTGTCCTCCATCAGCTCCGACACATGGATCTTCCTCTTGGACCACAGCAGCACAGAAAAGGGCCGTGAGGCCCCGGACGGGTGGTGGTGATGGTGATGGTGGTGGTGGTGGTGGGTACGCAGGGGCAGGCACTGTCCCATGGCGTCCTGAAACTTCTGCCGCAACGAGCGCCGTGACAAAGCCTTCCTACAGGGCACGTCCAGGTCGCTGTCGGCCAGGAGAGAGCAGCTGCACTTCCTCTCCCTGCGACGGCGGGAGCAGGACGCCGAGCGTGCTCCCTGGTCCTCGGGAACCTCTCCCTCGTCGTCCCAGACCCGGTTGTCATTGCGTGAGCCTCGGGAACGCTTCTTGCTGCCCCACACATAACTGTCGGCGCTCCAGCTACGCAGGCTCTTGGGCCGTGCATCAGAGCCTCTGGATTTCTTCTCAGACATTTCTGCACTGCCCCTCTAGCATGCAAAAAGACAAAAAAAATTAAATAACCTAAATATCAATTAATTAGAAATTTAAAAAATTCAAAAAAATAATATCAATAAGTATTTGCAAGTATTTGATTGCACCAGTGATAAAAATCTGATACCAAACTAGGCCATAGCCTAAACCCTAAACAAATCCTTAATGTAATCATTTGAACACTTTTAGTAACACATGCCCTCTAAACATTTAATAATCCACAACAATGGACGATTAAAATGGATGGCTTTTGTTGATACTCGCAGCCACTATCAGAGACATGCCTGGACATGCACACCATGGGATCCACGTAAAAAAAATGGATGACTGAATATAGAATTATAATATCGTTATCGCTTTAGATTGTCTATAAATGGTTTCAAAGACGTACGCAAACTCATTTAAAATTTGGTAAAATTATTTTAAATATCTTACTAAAACACATTTTTAAATGAGGACTCACCTCTCTCAACGGTTGAAATGGTTGGATTTAGTTGTAAAAGCTTTAATGTGGGTACGGTCCTCCAGTGAAAGCCAAACACATGTGTCCGTTGTCTCCGATAGTCCCAGACTGAAGTGAGACGCGGTTCTCCGCCTCCTCTTTATAGACTTCTCCCGTATCAGTTCCACTGAGAATTGAGCGTCTCCTTTGCATCCAGGATGTAGTCCAGTAATTTCAAGGGGCAGGCCATCCTCCTCGCAAACGGAAGGATCAGTTCTCAGCCTGCTCCCGCAGTAAGTGACAAAGAAGATCCTCAGAATAGCTAATGGAAGAAATTAACGGATGACATTAAGAGTTGTGCATCTTTTGGACTCTATGTATTTAGATCAATCACTGGCCTACACAGGCGACTTCTTCTTATTCCTCATTTATTAAAGCTAATAAATAATTCAAATGGAGATTGGTTGGGTCATTAATCACCCGTGGCCCTCAATGCAATTAGTCGATAGTGATAGACTCTTGTGTTTAGCCGGATAGCCCCGTCGGAAAGGAAACAGATTAAGCTCTTAGATAGCATTGAGCGCTTGATTTATCGATTCCATGATCGATACGGCTCTTCCTTCATTTTTTCTGCATCCGGAGATTCCCGTGTCGCTCAACACAGCATGAAGACATAAAGACCCATATGTCGTTTTCAGCCACCTTCTTTAAGTTCAGTGTCAAATGTCAATTAGAAAAAAAAGGAGGTTGTGGATGCTTCGCATCCGGCTGCTAAAGCTACATCACAAAATTCAATAACTCGTTAGTGCTTGTGTAGTCATTAAAGGATTAATGTCATATCCAAGTTTTTTGGTTTGTTTGTTTTTACCGAATCATTGAGTAATTTGGACCCATTTCTTGACCAACAGGTTATTTTATCTAAAATATCCTACATTATTCATCGATGAGACATTATTTTATATTTATGACACTGACCAGGTGATAAGTGAGATCACTTTAGCCTGAGATCATGCCAGTGTGTGACACACCTTTTTCCTGTGGTTGCTGTTAAATATTTAGTAAGCAGACTCTTCCATGAATAAGTGTATAACTAAGCCTGCCAGCTGCCACTAATAGTAATTATAGCCAGTGCCAGGCATAGGCGACCTATAGGCCTCTCCTTTAGCATCACAAGGCATTTCTTTTTATTTTTTTATTTTTTACATATGTTGCATCACAATGCATTTCTTCATATTTTATGTATATGTTTCCCCTTGTCTTTCAAAGAAAAGAGGGAGTAAAGCAAAAAGGCTTTTGCATATACACATTCTTTTTCGTTCATGACCTTTGACAGGGGTCATGAATACCTGGTAGATGTTAAATGTTCCTAGAAATGAAATGTAACAGACAGATACAGGGGCATAGCACCATATTCTGAGCCCTATGCACAAGCTGTGCCCACGCCATTTCAAATCTAAATAATAATGTGTAAAGAAAAATAAAATTCCAGACTCATTAGGGGCCCTCCCCACTGGTAACTACGACGCCCCTGGACAGATACACAACCAGATAGATGTACTTTATTAACCCAGAAGAACAGTAACAGATACAGATACATAATCCCTGAGCAAGATGGCAAAAGTAAATGAGTTGAAGAAAGCTGTGGAAAGCGGACACAGGCCATGTCAGACTAGTGGAGCAAGAGTTTGCTGCAGCTATGACCCCTGTCTCCTAAGGAAGTAGAGCTTGCTCTGGCCTTTCTTATGAGGAGAATCAGTTTTGGCAGAGCAGTCCACCTGTTTCTATGACTCCATAAGAGAATATCTTTCATTTACTGATGCTATGAATGACAGGCAGTCTGTCCTATATGTCCTCTATGTGTATGTGTTTACTAAGAGTTGCACTGCCTTAATATTTCTGTGTCAGAATTCAGATATGTATGATCAGGGACTAGCTTGATATAGTAACAGATAAACATCGGTCTTCAATTGAGAAACAATAATGTAAGTATGACAATATTAAAATTCAAGTCAGAAATTAGGAAAGAACCTATTTAATTCTTTAACAACAATAAGGAAGCGCTTTTGTTCATAAAGTGCATGAAATAGTAATATGAGTTGGCACCTCGGCTCTATATAACTGAAACTACTATCAAAGGATGTTTAATTAGAACACAAGATAAAGCATTCTAAGCATCGCCAATGTCATTGAAGTCGGAGTCATCAACGGTGTGGCAGTTTCGAACCCTTATTACGTATATGATACTGGAAGAATCACCTTTTGAATCCTCTCGCGTCATCAAGCATCTCTGCTGCTATTTCTAGTTTAACTTTATGACAAAAGGTTACCTTACTAAAGGTAAACATTAGTGATGAGTGAAGCTAATCGTTATGTAGGAGCTAAAATGCTTTTTCTCTGTATTTATATGTACTTAAATCTGCGGATATGTCTCTTCCAAGCCCCCATTTTCTCCTCTCTCTAGTGGCCAAGTGTGGCCATCTATTCTACAGGTGATGCTACCTGAGAGGGTGTGGCTGGAGCAGGAAGTAATGGTCTTTGACCAGACAGGCAAGAAGAAGCTGGACAAAGAACAATCCTTAGTTCATCTTGTTAATCTTAATTTATATTGAAGTTTTGTATCTTCTGAGCATTCTATCTCAATTTATTTTCATTAAATCCTATCCTATATTTTTTTTAACTTTACCTATCTGGACTTTGGATGTTTTACTTGGACGTTTGGGTCAGACTCTCCAGCTTGGCCACCAGAGTGGTTATTAAAGGAGCAAGAAATTAGAAACAAGGAATAACCACTGCACGTAATATATCACACTTTCTTAATTTGTCACTCATAAAGTCTTGAAATCTGAAAATCATTTCAGGGAAATGCTCAACTTGATGCATTCATTATTTCCAGCATGCTTGGATCATGTTTATAGCAACCTCATATTTATAAAACCAGAAACAAATAAACGTGATCAGA
>JAGFZM010002257.1:33594-54083 GCA_017657215.1 Limnothrissa miodon
AGAGGTAAAATAAATAACACCATTCAAACCTCAAATTCAGCTGGTTCCCCTATAATGGAAACAGCAACCCCTAGCCGACCTATAGCATACCTGGACTCGTTTACACCTGCCAGTATATCTGAAATTATCAAGCTGATCTCATCAAGTAAGGCCTCTACTTGTCTACTGGATCCAATTCCTACTGATCTCCTTAAGGCTACTCTCCCTAGCCTAGCTGAGCCGATACTTAATATTATAAATCACTCTCTTGCAGCAGGACATGTTCCCAAACTTTTCAAGACATCTGTCATTAAGCCTTTAATCAAAAAGCCCAACCTTGACCCTGATGTCCTGGCTAACTACCGACCTATATCCAACCTCCCATTTATATCAAAGATTCTTGAAAAAATAGTGTCTAAGCAAATTCGTACTTTCTTGGACGCAAATAACATTCAGGAAACCTATCAATCTGGCTTTAGAGCATACCATAGCACAGAATCAGCCCTAGTAAAGGTCTACAATTATCTCCTTATCTCATCTGATAATGGATGCATTTCATTATTAATCCTACTGGATCTAAGTGCTGCTTTCGATACTATTGATCACAGCATCCTACTACATAGACTTGAGCATATGATTGGCATCAAAGATTCTGCATTAGCCTGGCTCAGGTCATACCTTACTGGACGTTACCAGTTTGTACATGCACATAATGAAGCATCATGCCACACTGAAGTCAAGTATGGTGTGCCCCAAGGATCAGTACTGGGACCTCTGCTATTCTCCCTTTACATGCTACCTTTGGGATCTGTTATTAGAAAACATGGCATTACCTTCCACTCTTACGCAGATGATACCCAACTATACCTTTCAATGAAGCCTAATGATTGTACGCCAGTAACAAAACTTGTTGCCTGCCTCAGTGACATCAAAAACTGGATGACTAATAATTTCCTTTGCTTAAACTATGATAAGACTAAAGTCATGTTGATTGGCCCTAAAAACCTGACCAACACTTTACCCCATCATCAGAGCTTACTTAGTGACCTTTCACTCACACCTAACACAAAGGTCAAGAACCTTGGGGTGTATATTGATCAAGACCTCTCTTTAAATAGTCATGTAAAGCATATCTCCAAAACCTCATTCTTTCATTTACGCAACATTGCTAAGGTCAGAAAATTCCTTTCTTTTGAGGATGCAGAAAAATTAATACATGCATTTGTTACCTCCAGACTTGACTATTGCAATGCACTGTTCTCTGGATGTGGTACTAGCTGCATCAAAAACCTTCAACTAATACAAAATGCTGCAGCACGAACACTCACAAGGACAAAAAAATATGAACATATCACACCTGTCCTTGCTTCCTTACATTGGCTTCCTGTTAAAAGCCGAATTGATTTTAAAATACTTCTCCTAACATATAAAGCCCTTAATGGCCTTGCTCCAGCATATATTAAAGACTTACTTGTTCCCTACCACCCTTCTAGACCCCTAAGGTCACAGAATGCTGGTCTCCTAGTAATTCCTAGAATATCAAAATCAACAATGGGCGGAAGAGCTTTCTGCCATCGTGCGCCTGTCCTGTGGAACAAACTCCCTTCTAACATTCGTCAAGCAGACACTCTCAACACCTTTAAGTCTAGACTCAAAACCTTTCTATTTACTGACCCCTTTAGTTAGGGATGGTGTATGGTAAGCCACATCTCCTCAGGGTTTTATTGGAAAGGACTGCCTCTGCTGTAAGCTCCTGTCCAGGGCTTGGTGGCCACTGACCATTTCCTTTGGTGGTGTTGGCTTGTTATACATCATACCTTAGTTATGCTGCTATAGTTTAATGCCGCCACAATCCACCCATTTGTTAAGCCGTACAATTTTCACTCTGTCTTTCTCCTCCTCTCTTTCCTCTCCACTTACTTCTCTCTCTTCACTTAGCCAACATCTGTATATGGTTTCACATGCAATATAACTCACATTCTCTGAAATCTGATGGAGACTGTTCTAACTCATCTCCTCTCTGATTTTCCATGCCTTTACCACCCTGCCGTGAGTCATCACTGCCTTCCACTGCCTGCGCCTGCACCTCCTGGGTTCTCCTGGGACCTTCTTCCAACGTGATCCGGCGGCACTCCTGAATGGTCCTCAACCCACTCCACTGTCCATGCCACTGCCTCCCTGCTGAGGGTCACCCCTGCCCTCCACTGCCTGATCCTGCATCTCTGGCTTCCTGGGCGGTCTGCCTTCAGCTTCACAGATGACCCTGACATGATTGTTACAGCCTCTAGCTGGCCCCTGGCTTGACTGCGCCTAATGACATGGGACTATATCCTGGGATTCTAATGGGTCTCCTATATTACTGTACTTTATTTACCAAAATTTTCTTGTAATATGTATCTAATGGAATAATAGTGGACTACTCACCATCTAAGAGACTGAAAACCTGCCCTAGGCAGTTGGGTTAGCCCTTGAGCCGTCGGAACTGCCCAAGGTTTCTTCCTCTACGATAACAAGTAAAAACAAAAAACGCTGCGAGGAAGTTTTTCCTTGCCCCTGTTGCTCATTGGGCCTCTTGTGTTAAGCGCTTTGTGACATGCCTTTTGTAAAAATGCGCTATATAAATAAAATTGAATTGAATTGAATTGAATGTTTGCATTCAGGCAATGCAAACTCAGGTCAAACATTCATAAGAACGTTAGGCACATTAGCATGGCCCAGTTGTTCTCATGCAGCATGGGGACTCTAGTAAAGAGGTCCCAGATATGCCTGATATTACTGTTCCATCGATCTGTCCGACAATGGAGCAGCACGGTATAATCATGAA
This sequence comes from Limnothrissa miodon, assembly GCA_017657215.1. NCBI lineage: Eukaryota > Metazoa > Chordata > Actinopteri > Clupeiformes > Clupeidae > Limnothrissa > Limnothrissa miodon. Next base: position 36,398 of record JAGFZM010002257.1, read on the forward strand.
TATTTTATAACGCACTGTGTATCCAGTTCGGAAACGTAAAAAGGGCTTCTATCTTTCTGCGCTGCTTTATGAGCACTTTTCCTCCAAGGCTGGCATCAGCCCCAAGTTTACACACCTCCCACAAGGGCTGTTAATCAGGCATGTAACGCCCGAAGATATGTCCAGACATGACCTCCTATTGCCTACCGCACAGCGTGGTGCATTCACCTATGCACAGACACACACACACACACACACACACACACAGCATCATGGACCATCATGTGTCTCTCACAGTATAGCCTAGGCAGTATAGGTGAGCAGCATTCTCAGCCGAAAGAATAATCCCTCTTCTTTTGTGTGTGTGTGTGTGTGTGCATGTGTGTGTTCTGGCTTCCGGCTGATAAGATCATGCCTCTATGATGCCATCATTAGCACAGCTCTGCTCCTGAAGCCGGTGAGGAGGATGGAGAGCTGTCTCTCTATCTTCCTATACCCCTCTCTCTTTATACCCCATCCCTCTCTCTTTATCCCTACCACCTCTCTCTCTTTTGTTTCTCCCTCTCTCTTTATTACCTCATCCCTCTCTTTCTCTCATTCTCCCTCTTTCTCCGTATCCCCCTCTCTCTTCATCACCCCATCCCATTTTCTATACTGTATCTCTCTCTCCCTTCCCCCTTCTCTTCATCCACCATTCCTATTCCTCTTTCCTTCTCCCTATCCTCCCTTTCTTTACTTTTCCATATCTCTGCCCCACCCCCCTCTCACTTGATCTCTCGTTTCCTTCATTTGCCGCCTCTCTTTACCTTTGTTTCTGTCCCCACCTCCTTCTCTCTCCTTCTTTCTTTTTCTCCCTTTCTTTCCATCTCCCACTGTCTCTTTTTTCTGTCTCCTTCTAACACTCTCTCTCTATCTTCCTCTCTCTCTCTCTCTTTCCCTCCCTCTCTCTCTCTGAGGCCTAATCTAATCAAGGGAAGTCTCTGGCTCCAGTGATCTGTTGTGCACACATCCATCTCTCCTTACTCTTCTCTCCATTGATCTGCAACAGTGTGCAGCCAGGGTGGCACAACAGTAGCACAACAGCTGGAGCTACAGAGAGTGTGTAACGTTGCCTGGAGGCTGATAGAGTGTGTGTAACATGGCATGGAGGCTAAAAGTGTGTGTGTGTATGCGTCCCAGAGAGTGTGTAACATATGGAGGCTTAATGAAAGAGTGTGCGTGTCTCAGGGAGTGTGTAACATGTAATGCAGGCTGAAAGAGTGTGTACGTCCCTGGGAGTGTGTAACATGTAATGAAGAGAGTGTGTGTGTGCCACGGGCTCAGTGTCCAGTGTAATGACCTCCTGCAGACTTCTGGTTTTGTGAATGATAATAAATATGGGGAAGCACAGACACATTCACTGACAGATGTGTTCACTGACAGAGACGTACACTGACAGACTCAGGATGTGCTGCAAAGCTAAAATTATGCTGCTGAAGCCATAGATTTCATTGACATCATTAATTCAAATAATTTATTGTGGAAGATGGGTTGACACACAGGCTTATCACTTATCACTAACAATGTGTTAAAATGAACCACTGACAAATGCAGGATGTGTTCAACCTGTGGCACTACACAAAGAACAACACTAACTAACAACACTTATGAACAACCCGAACAAACAACACTAACTCTACAGCTAAATACAACCTGTGAAAACAGGTCGCATCTCATCCTCGGTGTCCCAGTATAGCCATTAGAAGCAGACAGGCCATATCTCCCAGATTTGTATCATCACAGCATCAATGCAATGGTCCATGCTTGGGTCATGTGAACCAGTGGATCAGTTTTCTTGCCTGACATACTTTATGGCCGCTGGCTCCCTGTTTCCCGAACGACCCATTCAATACGGCAGGAGTTCAGTTTCTCTTCCTCAGTCACTGCACTCAGGAGCACATGAATGGGCCTCATAGCATCATGGATGTCTCACTCACAACTCTGCAGCTCCACACAGTGGAAAATCATTAGATAAGCGCACAATAAACAATCAATAAACTGTGTACATAATCTGCTGTAGGGTAAATATATCTATGAACATGCATACATTGTATACATTAAAGAGGGGCTAAGCAACGTTCTGTTTTTCTCTCTCACGAGCTCCCTCTAAAGACCGCTGTATTGCATTGTATTGCACTGCATTCTATTGGAGGCGGTCCGCTGCTGCTGAACATTGCAAGAGCTGTATCTACCGCTATAGGCCACGGTGGCACATTGTACACCGTTCGTTCGCCGTGTAATGACTCATTTTAGCATCATAAACCGTATGAAATGGATTAATTAAATGAAAAGTGTTGCATAGTGGGCCTTTAAAATAACATAATCAACAACAACCATTCTTTATTCAGGAGAAATTGACTGAGGTTGCAGCTCTTTTTCAGCAAAGCCCTCATCATAACAATCATACAATAATTAATGAACAAAAACAGAAAAATCTATAAAAAAAAGAACCAATTAAAAACTTGTACTTAAATGTACTTAAAATGACAACAAGAACACTGTACAGAAAGCCTAAACATATCCTCAAATTGAGTATACATGGATACAAACACACACTGATACAGATCGGTGTGTTTCTCCTCTACTCCTCAACCTGCAAGCATTTGATTTTTGAGCCATCTCACAGTAACAGAATGGCATTTGAAACATCAATGTTCTGCATAATGTCAGCTATAATCGTGTGTAAAATAAATCCGTTATCATCCCTAGACGGCCCATGCTTGAAAAGAACTAGAGTAATACAAGCTTGTCTGTTATCAGTTCAGCATCATAAGTCAGAATTTTATGGTCCTGTCAAAAAAAAAAAAAAAGATTTGGAAAAGATCGTAAAATAAAGACGTCAAAGAAATGTGAAAATTGTACCTTGGACAGGTTTTGAAAAGGGCACAGCTTGGACTAGCTCCATAAAAGTGCATGTATGACATATTTTCTTAGCCGTTACACGATCACTTAATGACTCTGAGCTGTTAATATGAGTAAAAATGACAGCTGTCAGACGGCTCTCTGTTTCTTTCCATCTTTGACATGCTTCAAAGAGCATCAATGTGCAAGCTCACATCCTCCTGGTGTGTTCTGGTGCTGAGATGTCATGCATTTAGCCTCTGATCACTGGGAAGGACCAGCCTGCCGTGTGTGTTTGTCTTAATGTTCGACTAAACAAGACAGGAAATAATCAATACCAAATACATGGGACTTCCAGTAACTGCCTGCCTGCCAGCAGCAAACACAGCATGTTTCTTTTCAACACTGATCAACAGCTGAGATAGGAGGAGATGACAAAAAAAACTGCATCGCTAGTAAAATTAGTACGGAACCCTGGAAGTGTCATGGCAAACATTTTAGGGATTTTTTTTTAATCTTTTGTGCATTTTGCTAAATTTTGCTCTTGATTTATTAAATCATGTGGATGTTTAAACAAAGTCTGCTCCTAAATCACGAAATAGAATTCTCTTTTTCTTTCTAATAAATTGTGAGCAGGATTTGTATAAAATGTGCAAACAGTTTTCTTAAACCAAGGTCTCACATGAAAGAAAATTAACATACAATTTACTAATGTCAGAACACACTTTACCTAAATAAGCATATTTGTTAGTAAACATGTTATCAATGAAAAATTGTTCAGTGTACATCGAGGCATGATCCTTGAGCCGCTCTAATTAGACAAGGAAATAGCCTGACTTCTAGTACAATTCAGGTTGACGGAAGATGACGTTGGTCATCTCAGTTGACGAGGACTGCACTGAATCAGACCATGATTAGTGCCAGTGGGGTACATGATAGCAGATAGCCACTGATGCAGGGGACAAATGCACACAAGAACCAAACTCAACTCAAGAACATAATATTCCACCTTATCTCTAATTATGGGAATAGCTGAAACAGAGTGAAATAAAGACAAATTACTTGTCACATGAACAAATGAGTCAGGCCTAGATGAAACATAAAGTAATGTCCTGCTTTTGGCTATGAACGTAATAAGACATTCTGGTTTCAATACATTTAGAATCCTTATTATCCTTATTAAGTGTATTGACACACACATGGAATTTAGTCTCTGCATTTGACCCAACAGTAAATTAGTGAATCACACAAAGTGAGGTGAAGTCCACACTATAACGCAGGGCAATAGGTTGCCTGCTACAGCAGTGGCCTTATAGCACTGGTGAAGAAACAAACCGGCAACCCTTTAGTTACAAGCCCAATGCCCCAGTAAGCTGGCCCAATACTCTCAAGTGTCTCTGTAACAATTACATTTTTTGTACTTCTATTGTATACTATTTGTACTCTGTGATACTTCAGTCATTAGGAAGCTGTGTAAAAAGACAAGAAAAGGAGTGGTCTAGTAGAGGCCTAGGCGTGCCACAGTGAGTTTGTAGTGTGGCATGGAGGCTGATGAAGTGTATGTGTCCCAGGGAGTGTGTAACATATCATTGATGCTGAAAAGGAGTCTGAACTGTAGTCTCCACCTCAGTGTTATGAATGTTTGAACATTGTCTCATGGCATACTGTAACACGTTTGTAATTGAATATTCTGATCAAAGCTCCTTGAAAAACATGATCTGACAGCAGACAGTCTGACATCATGACTGACCACAGCTCTGATTGTTCTCTTTAAGCTACTGTCAGACTGGAGTCTATAATCAAAGACCATCCTCTACTTCAACATCATTCATCATCTTCCTACTGTCTTGATAGACAGCATTTGGCATGTGAGACCCCCTTAATGGTCATCTTGGGCTTCCGTAGCATTGACTCTTTGCACAGTGACTAAGGACTATACATCTTAAAGCTCCAACTAGTCCTAATTATGGATTTAGCCATTAGGTTTCTGTAGTATCGGATGTTATAGTGGAGTCAAGTGACATGACTTAAACTTGCTGACCTCAGGGATATTTGCAACATACATGCACGCATGAATTTGAAAGACTGAGACTGTTTTTCCTTTCTACATGACTGCATATCTGCTGTCTCTCTAAAGAAGGGAGAATGATTATCTTTTTTTGTATTAAACAGAACCGTCTCCATAGCTGAGGTTATCCAAACGTAGAAACAATACATCAGCAACTACAACAAAATCAGTCATTTCACTTGACCTCAACAGTGTACAGGAGCATCTATAGGCCTACAGTATATTCATACACTCTTTTGCAGTATTGGCAAATTAGTCACCAAAGGCACTTTATTGCTCTGGATCCACCCTCTAAGCCAGACCTGGGTATTTTACAGCCCAGGGACCACATGCGGCCCTTTGGGCATCCTTGTCCAGGCCGCAGTATGAATACACATCAAGTGTTTATGCTGTGTATGCAATAAAACTGTAATGTTTTTGCATCTGTCTGTACAGTGACTAGTAAATAGACCTATACATTTACACAAATGATTACCAGTAGCACCATATTACAATGACTAGTTTACTGTTTTTTACAATGGGAGAAAATTAATGATAAGCAGAATTACGTTTAAGTTATCGTTGTTTAGGCTCACAACACAGCTCCGATTATTCATGTGGCCTCCGGTAGAAATGAATTGCCCACCCCTGCTAAGCCATCAATGGCCTCCAACTGAAGAGGACTCGGGGTAGTACATAGCACCCAAGATGGGGGGAGAGAAGAGCATCTTTAAGGCAGGGGTCAGTGTGCTGTGTGTATGCAGGCCCGTCGCAACCGGGTAGGCAAACTAGGCAATTGCCTAGGGCCCCCAGCTGAAAGGGGGCCCCCTGATGAACGACTGGTTATGTATTGAAAGCAACGACGACAAACTTGTGAGCGTGGCAGCGCCACTCTAACTGTGCGTGCACCAAAAGCGACCAAAGCGGCAAAATCGCCGGAAGTAATTGACTTTGTATGGACAGTAAGCGACCAAAGCGATAAAAGCGTCAAAAGCGACCAGCTGCAAAAGTTGAGCGACTAAAAAAAGTTAAAGACAGTTTAACTTTATGCAAATTAGCTATGACACGTTTCGGCTGCAAAACACTGGCGACCAATCGGAATGTAGACGCTCTTCGCTTGTTTGGCTCTCAGGGAACTTCGTTCCTACTGCACTTTTGTTCAGCCGGTGTTGTATGGCCCAACGCTTTTCAAGATCGCCACAAAAAGGCTATGATCTGTAGCTTATGTTGCACCCAACATAGTAGCCCAATCGAAATCCCTTTCCCTGCACTTGCATCTTTTTTTATATTCAAAGTAGAATGAGTGCACATTACGATTTGCAGATCACCAAATGCCATTTAGCAATACCAATACCTTTAACACTTGACGTGATTTTGTTCTTGGTTGTAACTTCAATTACGTCGAGACCCTCTTCAGCAGGACAATTTGCTACTGAAACACACGTTTATGTACTGTTTGTACAACGGCTCCTTTAAATGGGTGAACAAAATCGAACGTTCTAATCCTAACGTCATGAGCGACTTGGGCGACAAAAGCGAACAGAACTATTGTGGCGACCGTTTGTGAACGACAAAAGCGATTTTGCAGCGTTGGTCGCTTTTGGTGTGAACCAGGCGGCAACATTCCATGTCAGACAATGAAGCCAAAAATGAACGTTCTAAAGTTGCAATACCACAGTCATCCGCTGGGGGCTGGCTGCAAAAGGGAGTCAATTCCCATAGACCCCCATGTTAAAAAGTCCATTTTCACAGTAAAAATAAACATATTTACAGCCTGGTTCAAAAAACGGTTTTAGTGCATTTCGATCATTTTTGAGTCCATGACAACTGTGAGGGGGGTGAATTATTTTTAAATTCATCAGCTTAGTGCACAGATTAGTTTTATCTTTAGCAAATTGAGGGATGATTGACAGCTGTCAATGGCCAATCAGAGCCGGGTTCTAAAGTTTGGGGTTGTTAACGGGGCCATCATCGTCGCCCATTCAAACCTGAACTTCAAGATCACCACTACGTTAATATTTCAGTTAATTTTGTAAGTGTCATCTCCTGTTGGTAACCGACCATCCAAGAAGGCTTCACATTTTATCCGGTAAGTGTCATTTCAGTCTTACTTGTCACTGTTAAAAAATATGTAGCATCGCTGCATATGTAGCATGTAACGTTAGTTAGCATGCTATGTCCAGGTCTTAAAATCATACAGCACCTGAAGTGAACCCAGCAAGTTGATATCTGCCTCACAGTTGTTTATTTCGATAACGTTAGGAAGAGTAAAGTGGTATTACCTTTGCAGACTTAACGTTAAATACCCAGAGACATTTTAATAGGAGGCGTAGCATCCCTTTGACTAACAACAGCAAAGCTAACGTTAGCTATAACTATCCTAATGGAGAGTGTAATGTGTTAATAAAACGTTAACAAACGCTCTCTTGTAACGTTAAAACCAAAGATTGCAGTCTACGGTTTGTCTGACACTTACTTTAAAATAAGACGGAATTGATTGACCAAATTCCGTTCCATCTTTAACGTTATGTGGAATTGAAGGTTGTGAAATCCACGCCATCAGTTGGGTCATAACTCTGCCTTGCTAAACTTGTCAGAAATGAACGTTATAAGAAACCCATAGCTGAGCCGTCGGTCATTGACATTCATTGATTATGAAGGCATAGGCTTTATTTACCTTTCGATTAGTTGGAAGGTAATTACTGTGGATTAAAATGTAATCTCTGCAGTGAAGAAATAGCATTCAGTTGCTGAATTGCATAGTTAGTTTGATGGGACAGCTGTGCACTGAAATGAAATTGACGTGACTTGTGGAGAAAATCAGACACTGGTCTATTTTTCTTGTAAGCTAAGATGAACTGGAAAAGTGCCCTTGTTTGTGTTTGTAGTTATTGGTCAGAATAATAGTGTACCTCTATTAAAGGGTACGAAGTGTTACACACACACTTGTCAGTAAAACATTTGCCTGGTAATTGACAGCTTGGCCAAACACACTTGGATATTAAACAGCTGGTTGTCTAATGTAATTACATTTTTTTTTCTCCAACATGTAATTTCTTGTTGGATTGTTAGACAGATTGTTCCAATATTTTAAACAAACATTACTTATCTTTTCCTGACCCAAACAGGCTGGACCCCATGGACAAGACGCTACATCTGCGCAGGCAGCATCTTGGAAGGTACTGATCTTTGTTTCCTCCAAAGAAACCATTTAATGTATCTAACTGCCTGTTCTAAAAACATGCTTTCCCCCTCATACTGTATATATTTCTGGTCTAACTAGTGGAAACTGCAGAGCATCCGCAGGCCAGATGAGAGTGCTGAAATGAAATGGAACCAGTTGACCCAACGCCCTGTCTGACATTACCCAGAGACACCAAGATGGCCTCTCAAACAGCAAAAAACAAAACGCACAACATTTTGTTGACTTCATACTTATTTATTTTATCATATTTCTTTAAAGTGTCTTACTCGTATGGTTTTTAATTTTGGATGGCATGTTCTGTAATTCAAGCTAAAAATATATGGAATTTCTGGTTCATGAAGTTTGTAATTAATAAAAAAAATTTCCACAATAAAAATGTAATTTCCATATATTTCAGGTGTGTGTTGTGTAAACAATTCCAACTTATGTTTCAACTTACTTAATTAGGAAATTTGTTAAAGGTCTTGTGACAGTTCCAGATGTAAAGTTACATGTGCACTCTTCAGGTTTCAAATCTTAATTTAACAGAGTAACATGCATCAAAGATCTCTTAACCTTAAGATGGAATTGCCTCAGTGCTTATCTCAAGTCTTTTGGTTTGATTAAAGTAATTCCTGTGCCTTGTTCTAGGGCAAGTGGGTCTAGCCTACTGTGCATAGCTGCTACACAAAAAGTAAACACCAGTGTTTAAAAGTTGCATCCATAACATGAAGTTTGTGATGAAAGAAAAGTAGGCTGTCTCTTGGTCTTCATTTTCTGCTCCAACCCAGAACATTGACAAGCGTTTCATCCAACAGCGACCATCTTCATACAATGGGAACTGTAAAAAATGTTTTGATATATTATACAGTATAATCTAATTGAGTTCTGTCGTACAACACTTAGCAAGCTCAGTAGCTACAACATTCAGCATGTTACAAGTAAGGTGCGTGAAGAACAGTAAAGAATAATATTCGACTGAAATTAAAAAATGTTTTGCTTATGTTAAGCCTTTTACAACCACCTCGTAATGTTGACCGGTGTAATGTCACATTTTCGTCCTTGCACCTGTGATATTTCAGGTATCACAGGTATTTTCAGGTAAGCTTCACAAGATAGCATGCATAACCCAACCAAAAATGAGAACGTACACTTTCATTTAGCCCTCAATGTATGCCTACCAAACGAGATTACATTACAGTCGATAACGTCCATTTCAGCTTCACACATCAAAGATTAGGGGGGCTGGTGTAGGAGATGAGGTGGTGTCCATAGCTAACTTGCGCTAGCGCACGTCAGTTTAGCATTACTAAAACAATTCACGGCTGTGCCTGAAGAAGTCTGTTCTCAAAGCCTACTTATCGGTGATTCATACCGGACTTATATGAACAGTAACGTACAACATGTATAAAGAAGCTAAGCAATTTTACTAAACAATTTTCACTCACCAGCAGTTTTTTTTTTCATTCAGCATGGGTTCACTTCACTTAGGAAAAAGGGGCTCCAGTTCCGAAATGATGCCTCAGCGTTCTCAGGGTAGCACCGGCTCCACCTGTTATCCTTAATTGGACGGACCCGGCGTAGGCGGGTTTAGAACGTTGACTTAACCGTCCAAGATGGCAGCGCCCATAACCCCCGATTTTGGCTTCATTTTCACTGTTAAGGAATTCTATGGGTGACGTCACAGATGCTTTGTCCATTTATTATATACAGTCTATGGTGTGAACGCACAGTAAATGCTATGACCGAAAAGTGTAATGACACTGTTGTCGAAATCCCCCTCAAGGGGGCCCCATCCCCTATAGTTTGACAGCGGCAGCAATACAACTCTATGGCAGCAGCCAGGTGAATTGTTTGAGCGGTCACAAAAAGTTTAATGATGAAGCGAAATTATCCCTCAGGGATCCAGATGAGAAAGGAAAGAAAGGAAGAGAAGAAAAATAAGACGCCAGTAAGTGAGAACGTACACACAACCATGAATACTTAGCGGGAAGCAGTTGATTAGCTAGAAAACCTAGGCCTACGTTAACGGTAGCTGTCTTGTAGACAGTGCTAACAGTAGATAAAGATTGTAAATGTTTTTATGCACGAACAGGCTGACAACTTGCACGAACTGACTACATTCTAATATGAGCAATATAAATAGGACAAAGGATGCCAAATTCTCCCAGATTTAGTATCATTCTGTTTATTGTCAGAAGTCTGGACTTCATCATCATCATCATCATCAAGTGGCTCGTGAGCATAATTATTGGGACAGACCTATACAGTCTATGGGACAGACACGGGCTCCGATGCCTAACCGTACCATGCTTATGTAGTATCATGTGTGCCAAATGTTCTCTGTCACAAAAAGCATCAGCTGTGGCTAATTCATATATAAACAGGAGGAGTTGTGCTTAATGTCTTTTAATTTGCTATGTGCACTATATAGTCAGTGTACAAAATATAAACATAAGATTTTTAAAAGCATTTGATAAACAAATACCTCAAAGTGATGTCTCTGGTGCCACTGATGAAGGTAGAGTTATTTTATCTACCTTTTAATAGTGCGTTCTTTCAGTAGCCTATACTAGATCTTATCAAACGGCTTTATTTCACATTAAAATGTGGGGCCTGTGCTAATGTAAGTGCTCTGTTGTTGCACCCTATGCATGCATTGCTTTATTTTCATATTCAATTTAACTTAAATTTTGGTATACTTTTTTTTTGTGTGTGTGTGTGGGGGGGGGGGTTGTTGGGGCCCCCTAAACTCCCTTGTGGGGGGGGGGGGGGGGGGGCCTTTGCCTAGGGCCCCCAAATACCTAGGAACGGCCCTGTGTGTATGTAGGGTGGGAGTTACTGGTAATGGCTAAAGAAGGTGCAGTGTGCTTACATTTACATTTATGCATTTAGCAGACGCTTTTATCCAAAGCGACTTACAAAATGAGGATAACAATCAAGCTACATAGCAGAAACCTTAAGGAGCATAGTGCTAGGGGATAGTGCTTCAGTTCATTTTAGTGCTAGGATAGAAGATGTTCTCTGAATAGCTGGGTCTTTAAGAGCTTTTTGAAGGCCTCCAGAGATGGCCCTGTTCTGATTGTTTTTGGTAGGTCATTCCACCAGCATGGGACAACACATGAGAAGAGTCTGGATTGCCTTGGGCGAGGTGCTGGGACTGCCAGTCGACAGTCATTGGAGGACCGGAGTTGTCGGGGGTAGCCTGAGCTTTTATGAGAGCGCTTAGATAAAAAGGGGCAGATCCTCTAAGCACTTTGTAAGTCAGCATCAGTGATTTGAATTTGATGCGAGCCGCCAGTGGCAACCAGTGGAGTGTGCTCTGTTAATAAGTGTGTGTGTCAGTGGTTGGGGGGCGGGGGCTTACTGTTGACGGCAGAAATGGTGGGCAGAGTACTCAAAGTACTCAAAGACGCTTCTTCCACAACAACAGCTGAAATGCTGGTGGACCGGCTGGTCCAAAGTCCCTCGGCTGAGGACATAGTGAATGAGGCTCCCAAAGGGAAATCTCTTGTCGTTGAAACTGATGCCCTTTTGGAGAGATTTGAACCCCAGACACTAATTTTCAGGCTGCCCACAGAGGATGGGAGGATACCTGTGGCAAAACGTTAGAAAAAGGTTGTTTTTATGGAGAGGCCTGAGACCCTGGGCTTCTCTGTTCAGATCCCAGAGCCTAACATTGCTGGACACCTGGCTTTACAAGACGTCACCTCTGCAGCCCTGCAAAATAGTCCCCTGTATGTGAGGCCTGGAAGCACTGACAGATTAACCCCAATGTCAGATGGGAGTGAAGCCTGGTTTACTGGGTATGTCTGTCTTTTAATTCATAGCTTTTAATTAGGTTTATGGTAAAATATTTAACCTAATACAGTCGCTCTTTCTACAGTGAAGAAGACCTCTATGATTGTGAAGAAGAGTTTGAACCAGCAGGAGAATGTCAAATGGAAATGACTGGTAAATAAACCTTACTAACTGTCAATAAAGTAACTACCGGTAACTTGCTATCTGCATTGCCAGTAAATCGGTTGTTATTCATCTCAATGCAGTTCCAGAGCATGACCAGAGCAGCATAAAGCTACCAATGGACATTTTGATTCACAGTCAAAGAGAATGGCGGGAACAGGCCGACAAAAATGTTGTCATCAGGATAGTTGGTTTCACAGTTTACATTTTCACAGCTGAATTTGAAGTAGAAACCAGGAGGATGACCAACCAGTTACTAGTTGTTGCTTTACTTGGTAAAATGTTGAGAGATTAGAAGACACCTAAGTTAGACTTTGAGACGCTATTAATGGCCATGCTTGTGTGCAGTACCCATGTATCAAGTCTAATTTCATGTCTTATGATTTGCTAGACAAATTGTACAGTAATCAGCATCCACTCTGTCCTTCTAAATGTGCCATTCTCCAGGGATACACTGTGCTCTTCCAGAGCTTTAGATGTCTCCAGCAGGTGAGGGGAGACAACTTCAGTGCCCTGCGAGCCTCCCTGTATCAGGCACTCATGATCACTAGCCAGCCTCCTGATTGGCTACTGAAGGACTCCTTTTTATCAGTATGCTCGTCTTTAGGGAGCACTGCATTGTTTGGTAAATTACCACCAATATGTATACTTTATGTACAATGTATACTGTAAGGCAGCTCTAGATTTAACCTTTTTAAATAATGAGGTACAGTCCTCATTCTTTGATTTGGAACAAGATTCCAAGTGTAAATAAAGTATTTGCTCCTGATATCAGATTCCAGAAGAGCTTGAAACTTCTCATGGCTTTATTAAAGACTGGTCATTTCCTGACATATGCAAGGAGATGTTTTGGATTAAAAAAATCATTGGACCAGATGAAACATTATCTCAGCGTGTTCCAGAAATGGGTACAACTCTCATTTATATTGTAATGTTGTGAAACATAATATTATATAACTCCCATTAAGTTATCTGGGACAGTGTATAAAAGTGTGTTTCTACAGTACGTGTTTGTGTCTTAAGTGGCTTGCAGCAGCAGCCTCTTCTGGGCTTGAGGGTCGTATACGTGTCTGTGAGCAGCTGTTCCAGGGTGGAGAGGAAGAGTTTGGCGTCTTGGAAGCGCTCAAACTACTCATGTCAGCCCGTGCTGTGAAGTTTTACACCGCAATTCAGAAGGGTGATAATGTGCCTTTTTTGACCTGGGATACATCGTCATGCCCACGCACATTCCTGGCCAGGTTGGCTTCAGTGGAGGCATGGAGCAGGTGAGAGAGACCAAGATGATTGCTGCTCTTATTGATATGGCTGTGGTTGTTTTTTTCTCTTCTAGATGGAAAATTGTGTTAAATTCTTTTGTTATATGGCCCATCATGACAATTTTCCTCATTGATGCATCATAGATAGAAATGATAGAAATGATAGAAATGTTCCTACTGGGGAATAGTACTGGGGAACACTGCAATGCTCCATCAAGATGTACCGGCTCCACAGGACTAACACAGAGGAGTTCATCACATACTACCCTGTTGGACACCTTCAGGACTGGCCCTCTCTGTTCTTGGTTACCGAGGATGACCTCCACTACAATGTGCCTGTTGGTGACTCTACGCTTCAGCTTTGGTGGACCTCAATGATTCAGCTGCCAGTGGACATCATTATTCATAGTGAAGAAGAGTGAAAAGAACAGAAAGACAAGAACATTGTCATCAGGAAGGTTGGTTTTAAAATTCACTTTTGATAAAATGAACCAGAGGTGGAATTTAAAGTTAAAACCGTGAATGGCCAACCTCTTGCTAATTGTTGAAGGATGAAGGATACACCTGAGTCAATATTAAAGAGACGCCTCTTAGTGGCCATGGGCGAGGGCAGTGTTCATCGTATATTCAGTCTAATTAATTACTTATAATCTGGCAGGCTATGGCTGTGTCCCATTCCAGGGGCTGCATGCTTCTAAGGCCAGATTCGTAGGCCACATGCGTCATAGTAGCGCGACTAGTACTGTCCCATTTCGAAGGATACTACGAATCCGGCCGACAAACCCGCACTTCTTTTCCCCGTCAGTACCCGATCCGTACCGGCTGCCCGATCGGTTCCGCGCATGCGCATAGTGACGTAGAGGGACAGGAAGAGGGACACTTACAGTTGCCTGCCCGATCTGTATATTACGGAAATTTATTACGGGTCCCAAGAGTGGTACCACAGTAATAAAGATGTACCTGTAAACAGGTGGAAATCGACACAGAGATGACACAGGCTGTGTTTGGTTCTTCACCGAAAGTGCATCTTTTATTGACTAACAGTCATATCAAAATATATTTTTTCTTTTTTTCTGTTTTGTTCATCAAACATGTTAAATAAAATTACATTCTTGTAATTAATATAAATACATTCATACTGCCATAACAGTACACTCATGCCTATCTATCACACTAACACACATTCATATATTCACATTACTGTAGTGATAAAAGGTCACTATGGCTGAATAGTGCAATAACCAGTAAATTCCATACTGTATCTAAACCACTATAAACATTCATACTGAATGGGACTCAAAGTAGCACAGATGAAGATCTAGTTACTATATTTACTATAAAGTTACTTATAAAACAACAATATTCCTGTGTCAAAGTCATTAGCTACCTATCTTATACTTAATCAATACAATCTAGCAGAAAACCATTGCTTAGTATATACATTCATTAAATCATTGTATTTATTTATTCATACTGATATTCATTGTCAAAATAATCATGTCTTATGACCAGTGTGTATTTATCTATTTATACTCTTGAAACTTCGTTGTATTCTGTTTATTAGCACCATTATGTCTTAACTTATTTATACTCATCAAACTTCTTAAAATATACATTTCCTAAAACCAGTGGGTGAACATATCCTTGTTAAACTTAGTGAAATAACAATTAAACAACTAAACCAGTGTCAGGGAGCTCAAAGTACTACAGTATGTTAGCCATTAGCTACGATATCAATACAATCCGGTTAGCTTAAAGACGGCAGCTAGCCGCCAGAGGTATCTCCGTTTGCCGCCACAGAGGGCTCGCGGGGCGGCTGCTGAACGTTAACCGCAGCCAGCTAGCCGCTTCATACCATGGCAAACTTTCTAATATAATTTGTATACATAAAGTTCAAAATAATACAAAAACAAGTGATCAAACAAAAACCATTAATGAGTTGTAGGCACTACAACAACGACGTGGTGGTTTTACACAGTACTAACCTGTAAACAGGTGGAAATCGACACAGAGATGACACAGGCTGTGTTTGGTTCTTCACCGAAAGTGCATCTGAGGGCTGAGCGAGGGTCCGCCCTCTAAGCACCCCGGCCGCAACCGCTCCCCCCCCCCCCGTGTCACACACTTGTGTTCCTACTAAGCACTAGGCACTAAGTGATAATAGTTATAAAGAAATACATATATAAAAATACCAAACAAAAAGTAGTATGCAACTACAGACCTGTGGTCACCTATTTTGGGTGCGCCACACGTACCTAAATTTACGGCAGTGAATTTATTGACGGCTCCGCAAAAATCATTTTGTTGATAAGATTCGGGATAGATCGAGGATAAACTGTTCGATAAAGTTATGACGTTATGTTTAATTTTGTAGGTAATTTCAGTTAGCTTCAGAAATGTAGCACTAAAAACAAGTGAACTAAGTTTAGATCGCTAAATCACTAATTTAGCAGCTTTAGTTTAGTAAATAAAATTGAATGTTTTTTTGGTAGTGTCCAAAGTACGGTGCCATAGAATGAAAGAAACAAACTGAAGGTGTGGTGGTCAAAGCAATAAAAGAGGCGGTGTCCAAAATGTTGACTGTACAGTACATTTGTGTATCAGCTACGGCACTTTTCATTGCAGAACCTACTGAACTGTAATTATCGACCGTTGCCTAAGTCCAAAATGTTCAATCTGAAGGGGCCTGGGCAAGAGCAGCGAGCAGAGGAAAACAAAACGTTTAGGTCGCCAACCTTGCTTACTCTGGAATTTGTTGAGCGATGAATTAAATTTACAACACGGTGTGCATTTGACAACCAACCTACTTACCTTTTCTGAATATGACCTGTTAGTCCCTCTCCACTTAGCTTGAACCAGCAAGCCCCCCAAGCATGGCACAAACAACACACTAAGGAAAACCTTTTTACTGCATTGCAAATACCCATTTTACCTGCAGGTCATATAAAAAGTCCACAGTACTCCCACAAAATCAGTTTATTTTGGACACGGATCATATACATTGTTGTGAGCCCATTGTTGTGTGATACATTATTGCTCAGCCCAATGTACTGTAGTCTACACAAGATGTATAAATATGGGGAAGTTTCATGTAGTTATAAAATACGGCATGAACAAAAGTCAATACAGTAATATGTAACACACACACACACACACAGTAGAGCAATGTATGTATGTCTAAGTGAGCAGGTATACAGAGTGCAAGAACATATACTCAGAGAACATAAATACAGATAACATATACATATACATTTTAACATATACATTTTAGGTTGTGCTTCACTAAATGGAAACTACCCACTTGCAATTTTGAAAAAGGTTAGATGCCTCCTGCATTCTTATGCATTTCAGGTAGATGGTTCTCTTTTAGCCATAGAGGCTAAAGGTCTTCAGTAATAAACACACTTAGAACATACTTAGAACAGCGTTTTTCAACCTTTTTAGCCAACACACACCTTTTCATTGAAAAAAATAAAAAATTCACGAGTCACACCACCAACAGATGTAATCTGTATTGACAAGTATAAAGTCATTCTCACCAAGTGACTCAAGTGTCTTGAATAGGAATCAAAGAAACACAAAGAAGTATTTTATAACCGTAGAAGTTTCAAAAGAACTACTTTATACCCGAGACGGCAGACATTTGACAACAGCACATTATTTGCAGATAATAATTATTTTTGAAATATACATTTTTACACCAATTAGGTGAATTTGGATAATTTCCCACAGCACACTGGTTGAAAAACACCTGTTTTTGCATTCACATGGCACAAATTTCAATCTAGGTCTTATCGGAGGCTGTAGAAAGTAGGTTAAATAAATGATGGCTCAATGAAGTGAGTATGGTATCTAGTTCAGTTATACAAGTCTTTGATTTTTTGAAACAATTTTTCATTTGGGAAAAGGAGCCATCTAATCTGCAGTCAACAGTCTACAGTTAGAGCTTACCTTTCCCTAGTGAAATAATATATTTTGTTATTAGGCCTAACTCATAGATTAATGTAAACATATTTCCAGTAGCCGACATGCGACAGGTAAACACAAGAATGCAGAACCAAATAAACCTATGAACACCAATAAATGGCAATAAAATCCTGCGAAGATCAACAAACTTAATAAAAACAAAAGTCAGCGTAGCACCTGCATAATCTACATATTTTAAAAGGCACTGGTCGTGGCAAAATAGTGACACAGTGTCAGCAGTTTGTCATCCATGTAAAATGGATATGAAACTGCCAAGCCACCTAAAATATTCAACGACTTTCAAGGACAGTGGGGAGGGGAGCAGAGGGGCCCACCAAAGCAAGTGTCCGTCCTCTGGTGTGGGGTGATAGATAGATAGATAGATAGATAGTGGGGGTGGGTGGGTGGGGG
>JAGFZM010002257.1:54093-74920 GCA_017657215.1 Limnothrissa miodon
GGAGCAGAGGGGCCCACCAAAGCAAGTGTCCGTCCTCTGGGGTGGGGAGGAACACACACACACACACACACACACACACACACACACCTACTCTATACATATAGCATTAACCTTAAGGCCCTGCTGATCAATACAATATTGGAGAAAAACTTCCATGTCTGTCTTGTTCTTCAACTCAAACATGAAGGGGTCCTTGGCTTCAAGATCATCTTCCATCTTGGCTTCAAGATCTGCTTCCATCAGCACACGGAGGGCATTTTGCTGGTTGTCTTTGCTCATCAGAAGAAAAGGTGGCTCTTTAACAACACTGGTGAACAACCCCTTGTTGCTGCGAATCCACTCTGCTGCCAGGCGGAGATCTTTAACAATGATGAGCTCCTCCTTCAACAAAGCAAAATAGCTGATCATGACATGACCACAAGATCTGTGGGTATCTGACACTGATATGCATGAGTAACAACAAGACAAGAGGAGCTGGTCAATACTAGGGATGGGACGAAATATTGCGATACAAAACGTGACAAAACACATCGAGGTCGAAAAAAAATGGATCACGAAATAAAGATAGATGGCACTGCTGCATGATTTGTGTAGTATATAAATAATTTTGTGTATTAAATGTGTGTGTATGTATATCGGGCAGACATTCAGTCAGCAGAGAAACTGGGCTAAAAACAAACAAACAAAAAAAAAAAACAATGGCAAATAATAAACTATCCTTCCTAAAAATGCACTCTGATATTTTTTTTTGCTGGCAATGGAACTGTTGTATAAAAGCATTATCGCATAATGCTTAAGTAATATTTTGCTTAAGTATTTTGTTTTTACTTGTTAAAGGTAAAGGAAGAAACCTTGTGCAGTTCCGACAAACAACTGGCCATACCTTTGTGGGATTGCCCTGTCTATGTCTGCGGGGCAGCCTGAATAGTGGCTCTACTGCTCCAGCCATCAGCGCCTTTGCCTCGTTTGTCCAAAAAGCGAAGCGGTGTCCGTGCCTTTTGAAGAAGTAAAGTACCACCTTAACATTTTGTGTCATCATAAAGCAGAGCAATGTTTTTACTTTTTACTTTACCTACCCTTCAATGGAGAACCGTTCCATGAGCTGAATGCACCACCACTTGCGTATAGATGGAATGTCACTCAATAACACAAATCAAGAGTTGGGTAAATGCAATGCAAATTGTGTTTGCCGCAAATTGTATTAAAGGGATATGAATTACAGCTTACTTCGTCAAAATGAAATGGGGAACCAGTACAGACGCAGAGAGCATACTGTGTAATAGTGGAAACATAATAATTAGAAGAAGGCAAATGATAAAAATGAAGACAAAATATATTAATAAATAAAAATAGCAATAGTAATAAAGGAAACTACATGTATTTACCATTAACATGAAGATCCCGCAGCAATTGCTGTCTGAGGTCTGCAGGGGAAATGACTGAAAACAAAGTCAGTTAGTCATATAGTACTGGCAAATGATCATCAAAATGATGCATTAAATCTTCTATAATGTTCTGATGAAAAACAAAACACTTAAAATACATTTACATTGAAGTCTTGACCTGTCTTCTCTGTCCACCCATCAGGAAAGGTGACATCTGCAAGTTTTCTGTAAGATAATACAAATTCTGTAAAAAAAAAAAAAGGCTTCTGCTGAGAACCTAAAGTCATAGAACAAGGCTTCTGCTGAGAACCTGAAGTCATAGAACAAGGCTTCTGCTGACAACCTAAAGCCATAGAACAAGGCTTCTGTTGAGAACCTAAAGCCATAGAACAAGGCATTTTGCTGAGCAAATGAAGCAGTCCAACGATGGATCCTTTGTGTACTACCTATCCCAAAATTCACTGCGTGTTGATGACGTTCAGGACACGTTTAAAAAAGATTATTCTCCAGCGGAGTAGTTCATCTTCTTGCGTTTCATCAGTTAACAAGTATATAAAAAAACGACAGGTTAATTGAATCCATGATTTAATACGAAAATTATTATTAACGAACGAAAATGTTAAAATAATTTACAATAATATGAAATGAAATCTGGTTTAAATTAAATAGATTAAAGTAAACTGTTTAACAGAACTAATTATTTGTTTATCGATCTTTTAAACTATTGTTTCTTTGAGCTATTTCGCGATGTGTAGAGTTAAAAAGAGCCGTCTTTCCACAAGTGTTTACCGTTGCTAAGCAACGCTGAACCTCACGGCTCTGCTCACGGCAGGATGAATTGTGACACATTTTGGATCGGTGGAAGGCTAGTACTGTCCCATTTCATAAAACCGTTGGTCAGAGAAGTACTAATTCTTGCGGCCCCAGAAGGTCAGTGCTTTGTAGAACGTATACTTTGAAGAACTCATCCCTGAATTGGGACACACCCTATAACTGGCAATGTATTGTACACTAATCAGCATCCACTCTGTCCTTCTATATTTGCCATTCTCCAGGGATACACTGTGCTCTCCCAGAGCTTTAGATGCCTCCAGCAGGTGAGGGGAGACAACTACAGTGCCCTGCGAGCCTCCCTGTATCAGGCACTCATGAGCACTTGCCAGCCGCCTTTTAAAGATATTTTTTTGAGCTTTTTGCCTCGATAGGACAGTGGAGATCAACAGGAAGTAAGTGGGAGAGAGATAGGGTAGGATCGGCAAAGGACCTCGGGTCGGACCCAAACCCGGGTCACCGGATTCATGGTATGATGCCTTAGCTCACTGAGCCACAGTGCCCCAAAGGAAGACTCCTTCTTATTGGTATGCCCTTCACTTTATTTATAAAGGCATATTCTAATGTAAGTTGTACAACATATTGCACACTAATTAGTATACTCTTGTCTTTCTATTGTGATGTAACGAGAGGCGACACAGCCCTCAACGGGACAGCTCAAGTAGTGCGAGGACACAAATTTAAGTAATAACAGTGGTTTTTAATAAGGCTTGGTGAAAGTCAACAGAAAAAGGCAGTTCAACTCAAAAAGCTTCCAGATATAACATAAAGTTCATTTCGGGCATAAGTCTTCTTCAAACAAGCAGTTCCTCTTCAGTTTAATCCAGTAACAAAACTTCCAAAAAGATCGGTGTTCAACACCCTCACCACAGTCTGTGCTCCGGCTTTAGCTTGGCCACTGGTTCCACGGCTGGTTGGTCCTCCAGAGAGATATAGAAAGAAAGAAAGTCTGTGCTTGCTACTGCTTCCCCCACTTCTCTCTCACTGTCAGTTTCCCGCCTTTAGCTCATCAGGCCATAACTGGCCTCAGGTGTGCAGAGGTGACGTATGCTGGTGGGTGGAGTTCCTAACTCCACCAGTAGATGGAGCCACCACGGTCAATGACTGGGTCCATCTTTGTGGAACATAGCGCCCCTCCAGGACACAGCCTCTCGTGACATCACACTATATAAAAGGCATCACTGGATTTGATCTTGCATAATCAGTCATGGGATTCTTTCTGCAAATTGATGTATTTTATCTGATCAAGATTCCAAATATGAATAATGTTTACATTGGCATTTTCTCACTTTGCCAGATTCCAGAAGAGCTTGAGTCGTCTTATGGCCTCATTAAAGACTGGTAATTTCCTGACGTATGCAAGCAGACCTTTTGGATAAAAAATTCAATGGATCAGATTACCTTGGACTTCTCTAGATATGGGTACAACTCTTATTTGATGTTGTATTGTAATGTTGTAATTAAAACATCATTAGATGACACATTGAGATAGCTCAGACAGTGTATAAATGCACGCTGTGTGTGTGAGTGTGTGTGCTTGTGTGTTTGTGTCTGAAGTTGCTTGCAGTAGCAGCCTCCTCTGGGCTTGTGGGTTGCAGGCATGTCTGTGAGCCGCTGTTCCAGGGAGGAGAGGAAGAGTTTGTCGTCCTGGAAGCTATCAAACTTCTTATGATAGCCCGCGCTGTGGGGTTTTACACCATCATGCAGCGGGGTGATGATGTGCCCATCCTGATTTGGTTGCTATTTGCTCGGGATACATCTTCATGCCCACGCACATTCCTGGCCAACCATCTGAGCCAGGTTGGCTTCAGTGGAGGAATAGAGCAGGTGAGAGAGGTCAAGGAGACTATTTTTTTTTATTATTATTGGTATCGCAGTGGATTGTTTAGTCTTTTCTGCCAGATGAGAAGTTATTCTTTTGTCATATGGCCCATCATGACCTTTTTTCTAATCTCTGCATCATAGATGGAAATGTTCCTCCTGGGATATGCACTACAATGCACCATTATGGTGTACCGCCTTCACAGGGCTAACACAGCGGAGTTTATTTTGTACTATCCTGTTGAATACCTTCAGGACTGGCCCTCTGTTTGTTTGTTTACCAAGGACGATCACCACTACAATGTGCCTGTTGACCACTCCACCCATCTTCTCTGGAGAACAGAGGACCTCAACAATTGGCCTACCAGTTTTTATGCAACCTGATTGTTGACCGAAGAGATCAGAGTCCAGTCTTGTTCAACTCAGGATATTTAATATTATTTTCACTTAAAAATATACTTTCAGCATCATATTACTGACTATATGTTATTTTGTTTGCAGTACCTCTTATAAAAGCTACTAAGGCTTTGGAGACTATGGAGAAACTATTTGTTATGCTTTGTATGTTGAGTAGCCAAGTGGACTTTAGGGAAAACACGGTTCAGAGATTAGCATTCTAATCAATTAGGAATATACCTTTATAAAATAGACTGAGTCTACTTAAAAGTCTACAACTTGTTGCCTTCCTTTTAACCACACAGAAAGAACTTGGTAAATTAGATTTGTTGCATTAAAGGAGAAGTTCGGTCTGATTTGGACCTGGAGTTTACTGAAAGATGTTACTGAGTACAAACATATATCGCATATCTCCCTACCAGCGTTTCGCATTACACCGTTTTTAGCCGAAGCTTTCATTAACCTTACACTGCTAGCTATAGGGGCACAGCTTAGCCTATTCAGCTAAATCGCTATTTTTACACCATTAACAAGGTCAAGGCCGGTGCCATGAGGGGGCGTTTAGGGGCGTCGCCCCCTCAGGTCCACCCTCCTGCCCCCTCGGTTGATGTGGGGCTGAGGGATGTCAAAAAATATTTAAAATATATATGGTGACTGTCTACATTAAAGCACTAACAAATGATGAAACTTAAAAGAGTTTTACCAAAGACGACTTAATTTTAAGATGGTGGTGACCAGAATATTCTGTGAAGGTACTGTCTCTTTTTAATAAAGTAGCCTACCTGTGCACTTTCAAATTTCTCCAAATGTTTTTTTTTTTTTTTTAAGCCTGAATCATGGCCTATACTGACTGCAGCCTGACTTCTGCCCCACTAAATACAATCAGGCCCACTGCATAGCAGTCTCCAATATCAATGAGATTTGGTTAGATTTTTTCTTATAGTAACCTGTAAGTATGACAAAGGCATCCGCCAAATGCATATTTTATCATGTGCATCATGACTTTCATTCTACTTTGGCGTCATTGAACCGCGCCCTTTCTCATAGCGTGTGTGCCACGTCATTACCATGCAGTCAGTAGGTGGGGGAAATGTTTCACGTTGGAGCAGGGAATACGGCTGTCTGCGGTTTGGTGAGAGGTTCATTCATTAAGTACGTTCTCGCCGACGTCTAAAGAATTGGTGTGTCTTTGAGTAAGTACAATTACTTTAACGATTTTTGAAAAATACAACTATGGTTGCTTCACAGTGTAGAACATGCTAGCTGTTTTAGTTAGCTAGCCATTAGATAAAACACTTTCCTTGGTGGATATCATTGCTATTATGCCACGGTTGCCAAAGTCTCCATTAAGATTATTGTTACTTTTCTTGTTTTTGTTTTTGTCTGAAATGTTATGGGGCGACCAGATACACCGTTTTGTCCATATGAATACAGTGACATACAACCTATCGTATAGTAGTCTATGGCTTTCAGTCTAGCCTAACGTTGTTTTTTTTTGCTAGTGTTGGCTGTCTCTTGAGGAAATAAAGTAAACAAAATGAGGAACGTCACCGTTGGTAATTTTCATATCAGTGCGAAGTAACGTTATGATATGGAGAAATCACACTTCTATAAAGTTGACTCACTTGGCGATGAAAGTATTTTTCCCTAACAGCTTTTGCTGTAGTTGGTGTAATGTCATTGTAACGTTAACTTCGGTTGTTGACGTTAAAAATTTTGCCAAAAGTTATGGGAACTTCTCCAGTCTAGCGACAAGATTCCTCAATTCGATTGTCACAAAATACAATTCGTTTTCCAACAACTTAAACGACTACCTGTGATGGTGAAGGTGGATATGGCTGAATGAAAGATGTCTCTATTCTGTAGTTTGACAGGTGTCAGGTTCCATATCCTGGTTAGCAGGAAATATAAGAATGTAATAAAAGAATGTAGCAGAGAAGTGGCTAAAGAGAAGCGATAAGGAGCAACAACATACCATTGAATCACTTCACTTCAATAGATGATCGATTACTGTATGGATATCTCAAATTATAATACACCTATCTCTACTGGAAATGTTGTCAACTATTACTATAGAGCATTTCGACAATTATTAACTTTGTTCCTAAAGTTACAAAACTACAAAGATTGTATTTGCTTTATCAAAATACAAAGAGGGCAATGAACTACCAAACAGATAGCTCTGGTTGCCCAGACTTCAGTCTTAATTTAGGCCTCTGCCAAAGGACTATCCATTGTCTACTCTTAGCCTAGAGGTTTAACTTGTCTGTTTGTATTACTGTAAGGTTACCAGACCTCTGAGACAAAAAGGGGGACATTTCCCTGAAATTTGGGGTTCTGGGACAGACCCAATCCTTTTTAAGCTTTAAGGAAATCGTCTATACCATCTAAACTCCACACCTGTCCCTGGAAATCAGGAAACATCTAGTCACGGTGTACTAATAGTCCTGTTTAATTGTGTGTACTGTACGGAGATCTGTGTGCGAGTTAAGGGTTCCTCCTCCCACTAAGGCTGACGAAATGCTACTGGACGAGACTCCTCTGTTTGAGCCCTCCCTGCTGAAGGAACTAGACTGGTCAGCCTGCTCTATGTCCTTCTCTCCCCCCATCTCCCCCACACAGCCTGGGGAGGGACTGGTTCTACGCCCGCTCTGCACCGCTGATTTCAACAGAGGTAGGCCACCATTTGCCGGGGCCATACAGGAGGGCACAGACAGTAACGGTCACTTGTGCCACTGGGGTCTTTCAATAACTAGTCAGTGCAGAGCGCATACACATATATGCAAGCATGCAGAAATTTGGACTGGTTGCTGCCTCTGGTGCTCTGGTGGCTTCCGCATGGCAAAAATATGTTTAAATGATTTCACCATTTTGCCTGAGGCAAACCCACAATACATCTCAATAGGATAAGAGAACCACTTCTCTACTGCCACAGGTATGTGTGTATGAATGCATTTATGTATGTTTGTGTGCACAAATGACACGTATGTCTGAATCTTCGGCCACAGGTGTGTGTGTGTGTGTGTGTGTGTGTGGGAGGGGGGAGGGACATATTGTGGCAGTAGTAGGCTAACTCTCAGTATAACAGAGGGACTTGGTGTGCTGAAAGAATTACCAGGACGTAACCAAAACACTACTAGGGTTATGAGGCAAACACAATTACACAGTGTTGCTCGGTAAAGCTAGATCGACTTGTCAAGGACGCACGTCACGCCAGTCATGATGTGTGTTTCAAAGGCTGCCTACTGGACAGTAACTCTGTTCCTCCAAAGCCAGAAGGAGCTTCTGTTTTTAAGCCATATGGGCCATGAGTGTGTGATTCTACATGTACCACTTTTGTCCCTTTGTGACGTAAATGTATACATTTGTTTATTATATTTTTCATGTTAAGCATGATTTGAACTAAAGTGGTTGACTTAATTTGAAGTCGAAGATTTGTCTAGAAGTAAAAGACTAAGCCAACACAAAATAAAACATTAACATGCTGCTTGTATGCTACCTATTAGAAATGCCATCATTCTCGCCAATATTGTCTGTTTTTGTATTTATACTTTTGTTATTTTTTATCCGAGCCAGACCATCACTTTCTTTTCTTAAACATGACATTTAATTGACATAACATTACATTTAATATGTGCACTGTTGGTGTGTTTGTTGAATGACAATAAAGCCTAAGTCCAAGTCTGATTTGAAGTCCATAGTGCTGAGTAATACAGATGTCTGCGTTAGTTCTGAATGAATCCAGCCCTGGGTTGAATAGGCGGTGTCTGGCTAAGACTATGAGCCCATTTCCTAAAACTTCACCCAGGGATCAACCCCAGTCTCTTATTTAGAACAGATTTGAACAATTTGCTAACAGTATGGTTGAAGTAAAAAAAAAAATCAATCTTTTTGATATCGAAAATAAGTGGCAAGAAAAAAACTTGTGAAAACAATTGGATAAATATGGTTCTCAAAATGTGATTTTAATATTTCTCTCTACATCCTCCTGGTTTAGGCTACTACAAAGTGCTGTCCCAGCTTACAGTTGCAGGGGATGTGACACCTGAGCAATTTATAAGTAAGTCTGAGTTTCCTTTCTCCTGTTCTTGGAATCATGTTGTTTGATAAGCCATTGTATAGTATGAATATATAATGTCTGTAGTCATATTGTTTGATAATCCATTGTATATTGTGAATGATACTTGTAGTGATGTTTTTAAAGTGTGTATATAGTTTCATATAGTTATAAATATATGTTTATACTGATTGTTTGATAAGCCATTGTATAGTTTGAATATATGATGCATAGGTGAACCTTAAATTAAGTTTCATTAACACTGTACAGTAGTTCAACATTGCAGTGCTTTAACCTGGACTCTGCTTTGACCAATTGCAGAGAACTTTGAGCACATGAAAAGGACTGGTGATTACTATGTCGTAGTAGTAGAAGACACACAACTTGGACAAATAGTTGCCACGGCAACGTTGATAATAGAACACAAGTTCATCCACAGTTGTGCAAAGGTACCAAAGGTTTTACAACTATCTGGCTCTAGTCAATCAAGTGCCCTCCCATATCCTGCATGCCCTTTATCTCAATGTGTGTGTGTTGTCAGAGAGGACGAGTCGAGGAGGTGGTTGTAAGCAGCATGTGTAGAGGAAAGCAGCTCGGCAAACTGTAAGTATGGCTGAAAATTGTAAAGGCCACTACCAAAGATGTATGTTTGTTAATCCCTAAGAATACACCTAACACCTGGTTCCGTTTGCATGAGGATTGCTGTTGACATGATGGCTGAAAATAACAACCACACATGTTTAGTGATGGAATCATTTGAATTTTACCCGTTCCAATACTATGTCCAGGACTGCATATATATGATGTGCATTGTATGATTCTTGATTCTAGCAGGATATTCTATGAATCTAGCAGTACCTCACTCTGTACTCACTCATAATGAGGACATCATGAATATAGACCTTTACATACACAGTATGCACACTCACATACACTTTACAGTATATTTATGGAATTGCAAAATTACAAATCTCAGCAATAAAAAAAAGGAAATCTGCACATGGTATTGACTTGAGTATTTGCTAACATGGGACATTGGTATTTGCCTGTAAAACAGAGAGTGAACTTCCACTGGGAAGGAGCTAAGTTATTGAGTTATTGCTAGGAGATTTCTGAGGGACTGCAAGAGTTACTTAGTCTGCAAAATGCAAACCGATCGAAGAGAGATGCCTACAATTTGAGACAAAAATAAAATCTAAAATCAAAGCTAAAATCCTGTAGCATCTCATAGAGCACCTTTAAAAGATACCTGGCCTCTAAGGCATTGGTATCAGCTTAACAGTTTAAGTTTAAAAACACTGCTTTCTTTTTTTTTTTTTTTTAGAAAATTCCTTCATTTGTAGGGCTTCATGTTTCAATGATTTTTGGGTTAAAAGTGACACCTGGATGATATTGATGGTGGCTGTGTACAGCAACATCTTGATTGCTAGCTTTCCCTGATTAGATCATGTTTTACAACAACGGTAGTTGATGACAGCTTTTCTGAAAACCAAAATTATTAAGTATTTTAGATCACGTCAGTCATATAAGAGCAATACATCCTGCATGTCTTGGCTAGGGATCTTTATAAAGTTCCCTGTTAATGTGTTGGGACTTCATTAGTGATTTCTCCTTCTTTTTTGTTTTTCCTGCAGGCTAGTGTCCACGCTCACCCTCCTTAGCAAAAAGATGCAATGCTACAAAATAACACTGGAATGTTCTCCAACCAACGTGGAGTTTTACAAGAAGTTTGGCTACTCCACCTCTGATGAGTCCTACATGCAGTGCCGTTTCTTTGAGTGAACTCTGAAGTCGTCACTGTGTGTGTCTGTCTGTTTCTGTTCATGGGTTGTGGGGCTTGCAACTGTTCCTGTAGGTGGCCTACCCACCAATGAACTCAGTTGTATATTTTCCCATAATGCTTTGGGGAAAGTAGCTTCCCAGTGCCACAAGGACGTCTTTATCATCATCATCTGTACCCTCTAGATTCAGGAGGTGAAAGAAGGCATGCCATCACGGAAAAGAACCCTTGCTCCTCATTGGCTTGTGGCAGTATTTATCAATGTAAAATTTGGGGAGGTGGAAGAGAAACTTCCCAAAGCTTTATTTGTAGCAAAGAGTAAAACTAAAACAGAAGTACCATCAGTTGTGGACGGCCTCGTTTGGGACAGTTTATGGATGGTGGTACCGGCAAAAACACTGATGAGGCCCTACTGTACCTTGCGTCACCTTGAATGTAACTTATTTGATTAACCTTTTTTAGGTTTTCTCAGTCATAACATCCAAAGACAAAGACTTTTGCAGTTTAAACAAATATCTTGTTAATATATATTTAAACAAAAACTAAATCAAGTTTTGGGTTTGTTTCCTTAGACTTTTATATTTTATTCTTCAAATCGTGGCATAAGGTGGTGTAATGGTTGGCACCAGATGACGAGATCACTGGTCTGAAACTTTTTTTTTTAACCTAACTTTAGTTCGAACATCTATTAAATAGATATTATTCTGAATGAGGCTTATTTTAGGTTTCTTTTTCTTAACTATTTTATTAGAAAACAAATCTCTTCTTGGGGTTATTTATAAACATGGTGAAGACATTTGGGAATATTATTGTCGTAGTAAGATATAGCAAGTAAACTGGAGTTTAAATGTTATGGAAGGAGTACTTGAAGGATTTTATTTTGATATACAGGGTGCGATAAATTGTCCAGGTGTTAATAAAAACGTATTTATTAAACTATTGTTCTGTCATTATTTCATCAAGGTTGCCCACTGTGTGTATTTGCTGTGTGTGTCAGTAGGCCTAAGTTTAATTAAACGGCACCCTAAATATTTCATTGTTGCATAATCAGATGACGGTGCCACAAGTGATTATCAATAGACAGGCTAGTGCTGACTAGTACTATTTCATTGACCTCAAGCAGCTCGGTCAGAAAACAAGCCATGAATTTATGTTCACGCAGATTAAAACATACAATAGCAAACAGCGGGCTGAAAACAATGTTAAATTCAAATTATTGTAGCGCATAACGTAATAATCAGCATCTCGCCCGCTGGTGCGAACGAATGTGTATGGCTTGTACACACAGAGGCCCGTGAGGCACTGAAGTCTAAACCTGTTCTACGAAGTTAAAGGTCATGGCAGACAGAGGTCCAAGCTAAAACACTAGACCTTTAGGCTTAAAATGAAAATACAAGGTCAACCACTCCAAAAGGTCACATCCCTGTTTCTCATTTCACTCAATTCCTTTTTGGAACAAGACCTTGGACTTCTGCAATATTAGCACGTCTGTGCTGCTCTGAGGGTCGCACAACACAAATAATAAAAAAAACTTGATGTGACTAACTGTCCTAAACAAAAAAACCTATAGATTATGGCAAGGAAGTCCACATGCTTTGCGGATTCTAAGCCAGTGTGTAGTTTGTTACATTACAAGACTAGCCACTATGTTTAACTTATAACTGAGGTGTTTAAGCAAACATTCATAACCTATATATCATAGGTTGCACACATCGTAAAATAGTGGCCTATTAAAACTTGCAGCAAAATACAGCAAAATCTGAGCAATTTTAAATAAAACAACCACTGATAAGTTAGAAATTTGTTTTTTTTTTAATTGAGCAGTGGGTTAAATTCTGGGAAGCGTGCCTCCTCTTAGACTGAGCATCCATTCACACAGGGCTGCTCCTGACAGCCCTATAGACCCCCCGGCCTCACCCATCCCACCCCCCTCGCCGCCTCCTCCTCCAATTGGCCCACCACTCCTACCCACTTCCCCACCCCTTCCTAAGGCAGTGGCTGACTCAACCTTCCCTTTTGCCACCATGCCCCAGACCTGCTAAACGACAAGAATTCAAGTATCAAAAGTGCATTATTGCAATACCGTCCCGCTGCAAATGCAATATGCCTTACACACTATAAAACTGCAAAAAACCTCAGTGCATATACAGCCGCAGGAGAAAAAAAAAAAAAAAATATATATATATATCAAAGCCCTCCCAGCTTAATGGTTTTTTAAAACACCAGAGGTCGTCTTCTCCCATTTCCCTTATATACCCACCCCTTAGAAAAGTTCAAATATTTACATTTTTAACCTCCATAAAAATGTAACAAAAACAAAAAAAATGAAACATAATGCACGCTCATTAAAGCTTATCCATTCTGTGCAGCTGTAACTTGCATACTCCCAAAGTCCTCGTCCTCCTCGAGTGTCCTTTTCAAACTTCCTGTGGAGGGACAACGAGACCAGTATTGGTTTAAAATCATGAAGGAAAAAAAATGCAGCAAACTGATTCTTAAATTTCCTAAGAGATTAATAAAGTATAATCTATATTATCTAACAGTATTTGACGGAACCTTTACTGTTGTAGCAGTATTTGACGGAACCTTTACTGTGGTAACAGTATTTGATGGAACCCTTACTGCTGTAGCAGTATTTGACGGAACCTTTACTGTGGTAACAGTATTTGAGCATTTGATGGAACCTTCATGGGGAGGCAAAACCGAATGTGTTACGGCTGTGTTAAGTGAAAGACGTATCTGCTGTAACAATTAGATTCCACTATAATCAATCAATATGGCTACACCAAACATGGAGGCGCTACATCTTGCCGCACCGCAGCTGCAGTAATAGACTTGTCATTGAATTTATGTATGTATGCAAAAAAAATAAACAGTCTTGAGACCTGTTGCTATGGAAAATATAACGGTATTATCTACTATAACAGTTGTTGACTGCTGCTTGCTGATGGATAACTTGAAACTGATACTTGAAGAACAAAATACACTTTTAGGCTATATCATCCAAGTGAATAGGCTTGCACTACAAGAAAGGAGATTCTTGCATTTGACTTAACGCTACGTACGCAGCTAGTGTAACCTGTCAAACAGGAAAAAAAGTAAGCTTCTAGAATGCGTCCTGCCGTAATGTATACAGTGTAGCCCTAGCGTTACAGTGATAACAGTATTTGATGGAACCCTTAGTCAAGATTACTCATGTTCTCAGCACTATTAAACTACAGGACTCACCTGGCATGCCAGCCTGTATGGAGAAAGGCCGTCCCAACTGTACAGGTGACATCATTTTAATGGTTAGCTTGGCTAAGTAGATCGCTTCATATTCCTGAGAAATAAGAAAAGAATATGTTTACATGTAAGGGTTTACTCCCAGCACCTCCCACCTGGACTACATCCATAAGAGAGATTTCTTTTAAAATTTAAATGTGATTGAACATTTACCTTTTTTTCCTAAAGTTTTTTCTATATTCTATTTTTATTGTGCTTCATATCATATATTACCTTTCCAGTGATAACTACATGTAGTCACAAGTCTCTGACACTGAGTGTATGTGCAGCGATAAGGAGGAAAAAAAATTGTGGGGCCCTTACCTGTAGCTGATGAACGAAGCCCATGTTAGGGTTAATGCAGAACCGTCTCTCCTGTACGTGGTTAAAAGCATCCCTGTTTGGAGAGGCAGACAGTAACAACATTCTTATAGGCAATATTGTTACCTGCTTCTTGAGATCACCTTGGTGGACAGTGGCGGTTAGACCACTAATGAATAAGGAATCGAATCACGTTGGGTGGTAATGAATCAGATAATGAATTAAGTTACATAGTGTTATTTCTTTTCATTCGCAACAGATGTAGTTTTACTTTTAGTTTCCTGCTTATGGGTCCCTGTATAAATTGTGGGCAAACCGTTGAGTCCAGCAGTAAACATGGATCTTGTGCATGGTGCTCACTGCGGCAGCAGGAGCCATCTTGACGATGTTTGGGCCTTAAAGTCTAACCCGTGCAGTTACATTAGCATTAACTGATTTGGCCTTGTTATTATTACATTTTTAGTTAGACTTTGGACTTCTCTCATGGTTCAATTTAGAGGCCCAATACGTTTAAGTCTGACTGCCTGGCATCTCCGTGTATGGCCTAAGGCCTCATTCACATTGCAGGAGTGTGTGTGTGTGTGTGTCCGAGTATTGACACCAGAAATGGTCTCCCTCTCCATGCAAACTGGCTACAGCAAGCTCTTGAACCTATGAACCTAAATCATTGGACACTGTGTTCAAATAGCGCACAGCACACATAAAGAAGATCTCTTCTGCACAACAGGGCTGCATCATGCCGTTGTGTTCTGTGCTATGCAGTGTGACCCAGGTGGAATATGGGGGCAGTGTGTATGCTATGATCTCTCTTAAAGAGGGGCTAAGCAACGTTCTGTTTTTCTCTCTCACAAGCTCCCTCTAAAGACCGCTGTATTGCATTGTATTGCACTGCATTCTATTGGAGGCGGTCGGTGCTGCTGAACATTGCAAGTGCTGTATCTATCGCTATAGGCCACGGTGGCGCATTCTACACCGTTCGTTCACCGTGTAATGACTCATTTTAGCATCCTAAACAGTATGAAACGGATTAATTAAATGAAAAACGTTGCATAGTGGGCCTTTAATGTGCATTCTAAACAAAAACAATAGCACATTTGGTCTGATTACGTGGCAAGAGCGCAATGACTGCAGTGAGAATGAGATGCAAAAGATGGATTACACATGGTAAACTGTTGATAAAAACAACAACAACTTACCTGTATTTAACGCCAAACGTTTCCATTAGGTAGGCAATTACTAAGGCAGCACTAGAAGAAAAGAAGTAGTCCCATTTGCATTATCATCAATCTCCAGTCACATGACTAAAATTCCCCAATAAAGTGACTCACTGCAGGGCTCACCTTCTTGAAATCCCTGCATTTCCATGAATGAGTACCTTCCCTGGCAAAGAAACACAACACACATTTATACAGAGGACTCATAAAACAGACTATTTTATGAAGCTATTCTGTTATGAGTTTCAAACATACCTCCAGCCTCTAAACACCCATCAATAAATTCTTTAGTCTTTGAAAGCAAAGAAAGACAATAGAAGTATTACATTTTTTTCATTACATTTGGATCATTTTAAGTTTGGATCATCAAGTTATAGTGAATTTGGCCCAGCCACATGGATACGAGGTCTACCTCTCACACTCACCGTTGGGAAATAACGTATTATATTCTCCACAGGACTGTCGGCTATGTCTAAAACGAGGTATCTGGAAATAAATACAACAGAGGTTTAAATAAATATGACACAAATATGTTTTTTTTTTTAAACAACGTAAAGAGGCTAGAGTATCATTTTTGAAACCATGTAAAGCAGCTACCGTATTTCCTTGAATTATGGCCTGGACTTATAGGTACAATGTGTAGCATTTTTAGCTGTTCATAATCTAATCATAATCTTACCCCTTCACAAATATGCGCTTTTTCATGAATATTTACGACCACCATCAATTTCAAGTATTCTAAATGGTCGATTTACATAGGCATGAATTGCTGGCGTTGCTCCATAGTCATTCGCCATCTTGAAATACATTAGCCAGTACGGGACATAATAGGCTACATTAATGCTTCGCCGTTCACGTTTTCCGCTGTCAGGTGAAACTCAGGTAATACTATGCGCCAGTTTTGAAAAAGAAAACAAGGCGGATCACACATGCTCAAAATCCGACTTTCAGGAAAAGGTGTCTTCTCCCAAAAAAGAAAAAGGATATTGAAAAGAGTGACCAGTGACATCGGAAAAAAGAGAACATCAGAGAACATCAGAACGTTAGATGATGTGAATGACATGAATCCTGAATGCAAACACAAGGAAGAAACAAGATTGAAAGAGACTCTCTTTCTGGACAGGTAGATTATGTCTGAATACAAAATGTTTCATTGCACGGTTGTCTAGTAGGTGTATGCTTTCCATCGTGTAACGTTAATTGAAACTATTTGCTCTTTGCCTGTAACTAGGCTATCAGGCTGAAGCTAACGTTTGTTCAGTGAGGCTTCCCAATGTTTGGGATGTAATAATGTTGACTGGGTAGATTTACCTGCGAGTCGTAAGGTACAGACCTACAATATTACCACATCTCACTCAAGGAAAAATAATTATTTAATTCCTCATTTATATTGTCACTTGTTGCCACTGCTTTTAGCTAGACTTTGACATATTGGCGTTTACATACTTTGAACTGCGTGGCGCAGGATTAGCGAACGTCCTACACATTGGACCTTTAAAGGCGGTCTAAGCGATGCCGTTTCACGTCACTTCTTGTTGACGTTCGAAGTATTGTCAAACAAAACGGACGATAGCTCCAGAGAGGGTTCAAGCGTTATAAGTTAGCTTACTCCTCCCCCTCCCTCCCATGCCTCCCGAAAGACTCATGAACCTTGTCGTTTATTGGCTGGAACACTGTTATGTTTTGTTTTCGTTTGTTATGCTAGGTTTGCCCACTGTATTATGTTGCCGTTTGTGGAGCCTGGGCTGTCTACAGAGACCGCGTTTTTTTACAGTGTGTTCAGGGGACAGGCAGCTAGCAGATTGTGAGGAGATGTTTGCTGTATGTAACAACACATGTTTTAGTCCTAAAAACGTGTCACATCGCTTACAGCACCTTTAAATAATAACCAGGACTGATTTAATGGCCGGGGGCGTGGCCGATACGTGCATTAAAAAGCAGGCCTGATTTACAGGCCAGGTCAAAAAATTAATGTCCTACACATTGGACCTTTAAATAATAACCAGGACTGATTTAATTGCTGTGGGCGTGGCCGATACATGCATTAAAAAGCCGACAATGTTTATCCCAGAGGAAAAATAAACTAGCATATCTAATACTTAAATTTAAATCAAATGTGACTTATATTACTGTGACCTTGAAAGGTGCTATTTTCAACGAGTTTTGCAGTATGTGAAAAGATATCCTACGTAGTCGCAAATTACTGTTCAGCAGTCAAGCCAGTTTGGGATCATTAATATTAAGCCACTGTGATGCCACAGAATACTTTAGGAGAAACTATGGCGCCCAGAAGAAAATTTGATATTAAGCTAAATCATGGATATGATATGAAAGTAATTTAAAGTATGTGGACTGTCACTGAAACTTTATGGAAGTGAAGACGATTTCATTCTTTGCATCAGAGAGGGACAGCCCTGTGCTTTTGGAAAGGATGTGCTCATGCAGCTCCGACAGGAGAAAATAAATAAAGCTCTGTCTGTTATTAAGGCCTGATTAAAACTAAGGCCTGGGCTTTGGGTAATTTCAGGAAATATGGTAGTTTTATGGTGGCCCTGAAGTGCAAACCACAAATTACTAAACACAGCAAGAAATTGAGAAACACAAAAACAAATTAAGAATCACAAAAACGAAATTTAGAAACACTAAACAAATTAATAATCACAATAACAATTTTGAGAAACACAAAAATAAATGAAGTATCACAAAAACAAAATTGAGAAGCACACAAACAAAAGAAGAATCACAAAAACAAAATGAGAAACACAATACATTGAGAAACCGGAAAGGCAGCCAGTCACCAGTCAGCAACAGCAGAGATCACCGATTGGACGACGGGCTGTTCGTCTAGTTCAGTGTTTCTCAAAGTGTGGTCCGCTTGCGACCTCTAGTGGTCTGTGAGGGAATCAATTAAATAATTCATTCAAGCTGACTTAAGCTGGATTTATACTTCTGCGTTGTGTCGTCACAGACCTTCGCCGACACCAATCAGACCTTCGCCGACACTACGCATACACCTTTCGTGCGCATGAAAAAAATCCTGACTACGCGTCAAAGTGTTGCCGACACAGTACGCAGACCGACGCATACGTAATGGATTGTGATTGGTCCGCTTTACATCAGTTCCAGTTCTCCGCCTTTCCAGTGCGTTGTGTGTACAAGACCGGCATTTTTGAATGTACATAAATGGCCTTATAACTACTCATTCACCTGACAAAGACAGTTGTCTGCGACGGTGTCTGCGACGACGCGACGCAGAAGTATAAATCCAGCTTTATAGAAACGTGGCTGTCTATTCGAGAATATTTTGATTCAGGACATAGGCCTACAAGGCGATACTGGATATATGCTCAAGTGTAATCAAAATATTGTGATGAACTTGGCTTTATTTCAATAGCTTCAAGTAGCCAAGACAAACAACAGCTTCAATAGATTCACGTAGACAAATCACAATTCAAACATGAACCTACAGACAGTTGTTAACCGTCTTAACCGTCATTTGGTTTTATTGGTAACTTCACTAACATTGTCTAGCTTCACAGCAACATTAACATTGTCAGATAAATGTACACCAGCTAACTGCTCATAAAGTTGCTAAAAATACCCGTTGCTATGGACTCGTTACTATGCCCTCGTTGGAATCGACTAAAGGCACTCTAAAATCGCTGCCAAGTCCAAAGCCACAGGTCCAATCAGCGATGTCTCCAGTTGCTGACTAGTACCAGAGGCGGTTGATGAAGCTCTAAAGTTCTAAAAGGTCTTTGGTGGTACCTACCCTTTCCGGTTTCTTAATGTAATTGTGTTTCTCAATTTGTTTTTGTGATTCTTCTGTTTTGTGTGTGTTTCTCAATTTGTTTTTGTGATTCTTCATTTGTTTTTGTGTTTCTCAATTTTGTTTTAGCGATTCTTCATTTATTTTTGTGCTTCTCAATTTTTTTGTGGTTTATGAATTTGTTTGTGTTTCTCAATTTGTTGTTGTGTTTAGCTATTTGTTAATATGGTTTGCACTTCAGGGCCACCATATGGTTTAGATACATCAGTGTGTTCTGACATTATGATAAAACTGAGGTGTTTTTAAAACCATGTTAAGTTTAGTCACACCTCTACAGCCCAACAGTAGGATAAAGCTATGTTTTTTTATATATATATATATATACCACTCCATCACACCTGGGTGTTTCAATAGCAGGAGGTTGTTTAAAAAAACAAAACAAACAAACAAAAAAAAAAAGAGATAAAGTGGCTAGTATAGGCACAACGGTGTGTTCTGACAGTATGGCAAAGCTAATAGGTGTTTTTATAACCATGTAAAGCGTGATTAGAAACACCACACCTATGTCCAACAGTGTGGTACAGCCCTGACTGCCGAAGCATACTTGAGGCCCTTCACTGCCCGAGGCAACATGAGGGCTGACAGGTAATGTGGTGGCCGTTGACAGAAGAGTAACTGAATGGCACTCTACTGAGAATGCTAGGAGACATCCTCATCATTTGACAAAAAAAAAAGAAAAAAAAAAAGATTCGGTTATGATTTACAGATTACTCCTTTAAGCTTCCAAAACAAAGATGGGGGAAGGGGTAGGGGAATAGACCTGGGGTTTTGGGGGTTATCCTGGATAAACTTGACCTAAATGAACAAAAGAAAATGTACCCAAGTTACTATGGGGATTTATCCTTTGTAGCTATCCTCCTGACCAGACAGACAGACAGATTTAGTTTATTCACATGTTTTTTTTATGAAGTCTAATTGGTTTCGCCACATATTCGCCTCTAAAACCTCGTTTCACATACTTGTCAGTATAAGACAACCACAATTGCCTGCTTAATGCAAACTAGTGTATTGTATGCGTATAGACATGGCTAGGTCACTTTAGTTTCTTAATGGTCATATGCAGCAACTTGCCACAACAGAATTAACTCTGAGAATAAACCATGTAGGTCATTATCATCCACTGATTATTATATAAATGAATGAAAGTCAAAAAGTAATTCAAGAATAATGCAAGCTGTACAATACCTAAATTTTAGTGGGAAGTTTGGCTTGATGAAGTTGGCCTCAATGTCTTGTCTCACACATACAATGTGCGTGATTCCTTGCTTCTCGAGTGCAGAAAGCTGAAACAACAAAAGGACAAAATGAAGCTGAGCTTTTACGATGGATCCGTTTCAGTCATGGGTGTGGAGCAAGTGGCACCTACTTTGCTTTTCATGGCAGCGGAGTATGGACCTAAAAACAGGCCTGGGAGAATTTCCTTAAAGAAAAAAAATGACACAGATTAAGTCATTTGATGACAGTCAATTATTCATCATCATAAATATTTAAATGAGTCTCAATGTAAATTGGACTATAGTATAGGTCAGGCAACATCTGTATCGCTTGTCAAATGGATCATTGTTTCTCAAGGAAAAATTTGGACACATAAGAAAACTTGCCTTTACACAATCTCGCCATCAAACCACTGATGTTAACACATTGAAACAGTGCGGTGACCATTTTACAATTTTTAAATGCCCCAGAAAAGCACGAGTTGAGTACCTGCATCTCGCGTCTCATTGGATATGCCCAGTCCTACGAAAGAAAAAGTAAAGACATTTTAACAAGTGACATCACTGAGTTGTCATATCCTGATATCCTGCAATATTATGGCAAGCCTTATTAACATTAAATAGGTAGTCTGGATATGTATTAGAGATATCCGCAATTCAGTTCGTCCTAGTCAAAATGAACATTTCAGATATCTGCAACGGTATTCTTCCTATC
>JAGFZM010002258.1:0-12949 GCA_017657215.1 Limnothrissa miodon
TGTCACCCTTATGTAGACCCCTTCAAATAAAGTGTTACCGAATATTCACTCCGTCATGCCTTCCAAATCCTGCTGCTCTTTCTCTCAATCACACCTCTCTTTATCTCTCTCTCTTTTTTCTGTCTCTTTCACAGCGAGTTGGTCGGGGTCCTCTCCTGCGTCGCCATGGTTACCAGGAGTGCATCCTCCTGGTCACCCAGCGCATCACCAAATACCCTGTCCTGGTCCAGCGTATCTACGACAACACTAAGGGTGAGCGGTCGCCATAGCAACATTGAGAAAAATGCAAAAAGTGGAACTGTTTGAGAGCGTGAGAAAGGCAGTTCTGTTCGTATAGTATTGGATGCCGATGTGTACTTGAAGTATGAGAGCTGTTGTATACTCAGTAGGCCAGTGTTAAGTGGCCTTTAATCGTCTTCCCAGGCTTTGTATAAAATACGTTATATGAATGGAGAGGTCAACATTTGCTTGTTTTTTGTTTTTTTTTTTATCAGTACAGATGACTTAGACTTTTTGAGGACATAGACTTTTATTGACTGTGAATATTAACTGGATTAACTGGAGTAGTGAGATTATAGAAAGGGTTTGTGGTTGCTCTTGTGCATTGCCTCAACATGTGTGTGTATTTGCGAGTGTATTAAGTGTGTATCTTACGTGTGCAACGGTAGTGTTGAAAGTGTGTGTGTTAATGCTGCTTTTGTGCCTGTGCTTGTGTGTGTGTGTGTGTGTGTGTTAGTGTGAGACTGACTGACTTCTGTGACTCATGTGTCCCTCAGAGAATCCGGAGGAGGCGGAGAGCCTGTCTCAGGCGCTGGCTGCTCTGCGGGAGCTGCTGAGCTCTGTGGATGAGCAGGTGCTGGAGCTGGAGCGCACTCAGAGGCTGCAGGAGATCCAGGCCCGGCTGGACCCACGCGCAGAGGCCAAGCTGCGCTCTGGCGCCCTCTTCAGGCCGGCCGAGCTCTCACGCCGACGCCTCATACACGAGGGCACACTCCTCTGGAAAACACCTGGCTCCAGACTCAAAGGTGTGTGTGTGTGTATTGGAATTGCAACCACACTTGCAAACACACCTGATATTGACATTATTGATACTATCATGTGCTTTTGATCTATATATGGAAGCCTCTTACTACACAAAAACTTACTTAGTAGCCTCTTACTACACAATAAAAGTATCAGCCTTTAATTTCTGCCATTGAGAACATAGGATTTACATGCCAACTCATTATCCTAGTGTTTTGAAATCTAGGCCATGTGCATAGGTTGGCAGTCTGTAGACTTCGAATTGGGGGGCTGCATAAAAGAAAGGCCAAACAGCTGTACTGTTCTATATCAGCAATTATAGGAAGTATGCATATTTGGAAAAGGAGATGTTTCCTGTATCCATGAACTGTAACCAGGAAAACATGTGGTTTGTAAGCTGCGTTAGTCTGTTGGACTATAAAGTATGTCAAGTGTGTGTATGTGTAAATTCAGATGGTGTGTAGGTTGTGTAGGTAGTTTCTTTCAATAACCATCAAACTTTTTGTCTGTCCTACATGTGTATGTGTGTGTGTGTGTGTCTGTATGTAGATGTACAGGTCTTGCTGATGACTGATATCCTGGTGTTCCTGCAAGAAAAAGATCAAAGATATATTTTTCCTTGTCTGGTATGTTCTCTCTTTCACACACACATACATACTCCCACACAAACACACTCCTTGCCTAAATCACTGTCTTTATGGCAGTCTTGTGATCATAAACTCTCTTTGATTTATACATTGTGGGTAAACATTTAGTCTCTTTGAAAACTGCACCCCCACAACAACGTTTTATCTAGACTACTAATCACAACCCCCTCTATATTTACTCGTCTTTTGCAGGACAAGCCTGCTGTGGTGTCCCTGCAGAGCCTTCTGGTGAGGGACATAGCCAATCAGGAGCGAGGATTCTTCCTGATCAGCAGCGAGTCCAGCCCCCCAGAGATGTACGAGCTTCACGCCGCCTCCAAAGACGACCGCAACGCCTGGATACGCCACATCCAGCAAACTGTTCACAGGTAGAAACACATACAGTATTGTACTTACATTTGATCAGTACCACTGACATTGGCAATTTTTAGGCGTTAAGCAAGACATGGGTTTAAGGAAGAGACCAACACAGACGCACAAAAAGTTACCCAAATACTTTAGTTAGTGTCAAAAAGAAACCGGATCAAAGCATCAGTCTGAGCATTACAAAGACTATTTAGCTGCTGAGCAGAGCACACTGCCCCGTCCTTGCGCACAGACAGAACGCCTACTTAGTAAACATGAGTCACTTTACTGCGGAGCTGAAGGCAAGAGCTGTGTCTGTGTCATACAGTGTGTGTACACACCCCTCCGGGCCACTCAACACCTCACCCTCCTCACACTAGACCGCTATCCTCAAATGCACTCTCACACACACACACAAATATTCATACACACTTGCTATGTGTTTTGACAGATGTCCCTCCAGACAGGAATTCCCTCTGATAGAGACAGAGGACAAGGCCTTAATGCGCAGACTCAAAGGTGAGCAGCTGGACAACGCAGACAAAATGTTAAAGTCATATATTAATGAACACTTAAATGAGAACTGAAAGTACTTTATTTACTAATTGATGTTTGTTATGTCAATGAATGCTACTTTAATGAGAACTGATGTTTCTATTGTATCAGCACACTTTGTCATTGTCTCTGTCTCACAATCTGTCCCCTATCACTCACGTCTGTCCTCGCCCTACCCAGCGGATATCGAGCAGAAGGACCGTGAGGTGCTGGAACTCCTCCAGGAGCGGGTGACACTCTTCGCCGACCTCCTTGAGGTCACGGGAGGTTACGAGGTCATGCAGCCGCCCAACTGCAGGAACCTGTTCCGAGCAGACACCCCCCAGGCCCCCCGCGCCGAGGGCCTGCTCACAGACGCCATCACGGAGGGTTAGAGACACACAGCACACACAATATACATGCATACAATATACATACATAAAAATATAGGCCATACGTGCATACACGTACAGTAGACATGAAGTATATACTTACATATACATGCACATTTGCGTACTTTACATATATACTTCACATATATGACTGAAAAAAGTAGGGCTGGGCGATTATTCGAAAAAGTAATCAAAATCGACACTCAGAACCTATAATCGATCAAATTTTTCCAGGTCAATTGTTTCAATTACTTTCCCTTTAAAAACACTACCGCGCGTGGAGTCACGTGACCCTGCTCCGTTACGTTATTCCACCAAAATGTCGAGAGCTTAAACACTAAGCAACAAGAGCAGTTTGTACCAAAGAAAACATTGATGTTCAATAAATAATCAGAGAGAGTAGATAGTGTGTTTTCTTCCATTATTTTAAAATCAAGTTCTGCACCTTTTGACTTGTAATATGTGAGCATGTTTACTGTAGAAAACACTTGTCAGTGAACTAAGAGGGCAAAAATAAATAAATAAATAAATAAATAATCGTAATCGAGTTCAAATGTACAGTTAGCCAAATCGCCCAGCCCTAGAAAGAAGATGCCTTTTGTGTATGTGAAAGAAGGAAAGTCTGATGTTTTTTTCTCCCTGTGCAGTTGACAAGCTGAGTGAGCTGTTGGTGGGGTCAACCATAGAGGTGCCTTTTCCCTTCAGTACTAATGGCCACCACAGTCTAACAGGAGCACTAGTCATCAGTGAGTAACTCAGAGTTGTTGTGGGTGTGTGACTGCGTGCTCTTTGCTGCGTGTGTGTGTGTGTGTGTGTGTGTGAGAGAGAGAGTGAGAGAGAGAGAGAGAGAGAGAGAGATAGCACTGTGTATATGTCTCACAGCAGTTTCTCCCTTATTTTGTTTCACTGTCGTCTTATTTCTCTCTCTGTCTTTTTTTCTATCAATCAGATGGACAAGAGGTGATTATCAATGGTACTCCGGAATCCCCGGCCTCTCATGTGAGGTCACACACACGCACACACGTATACACTCACACACAGATACAAAATCTTTCTCTCTCACAAACACACGCACACACGAACATGCAGACTCACACAATCTTTCTGCTTTCTCTGTTGCTCTTGCAAAACACAATGCGCTTGCCAGGCTGCCACAGTGATGGAGGCTCAGTATCTGTGCACATCAGCTTGCCCTATTTTTATTTATTTCTCCTGACCTTCATAATTGTTGCTCGACTAAGTGAGATAATTGCTCATTCTCTGGCATAATTCGTAGCATCGCCCACATGTTGCCATGACAACAGCACCTTGCATGTTTCCTGATGCCCCCTGAAAACACTTCCATTAAATGCTGTCTCATGTATTAGCATGTTCTCTCACAATTCACTAACCATGAAAGAAGCCATAGTCAGCAAGGCCACGGACTAACAGTTTTTTTAGCTTTGAGTATAAGTTATCATCTTACTAAGCGGTTCTCTGTGTGTATGTATGTGTGTGTGTGTGTGCGTGTTTGTGAAATCCACAGGACCGCAATGGAAATCAGATGGAGCATAGGAGTCCAAGTGAGGTGAATACAAATCAATATTAATCACTACAAATCAAAATCATCAAAATTACAAAAGCTGTAAAGCGTAATCTATCCTCATCTATCTAAAATGAATGTGTTTAACAGAGCAGTGCCTGTGTGCTTATGTGTTTGTCGTAGGAGGTGTGCCAGAGGTTGGGGAATCTAAGCACCAGGCTTCATGCTCTTCAGGTCAGTCGACATCCCATAATAAATCCCGTGGCAATTGAAAGCCTTTCTAGAATGAATATTTATAGAGAGATTGGACTGCTAATAGCTTCGGGAGTTCAGTAAACTGACTCACAGAGGAGGAACTGAGAGATATACTGTGGAGGTAATGGTCATAAAATAAAAACTTTTTCAAATTTTGCGTAAAATGTCTGTATACCTTTTCGACACAGGAAAGTCCAAGAGGTCAAGTCATCCTCAATGGTTCAATTCTAATTATCATATTACTATCTGAACAGAACCTTGTAGAAGAGAAGATATACAAGCCAAATTTGGGGGATGTAAAAGTCCCTTAGGCATTATAACCCTTTATGTCAGATGTGTGTCCCATTTAGACTTGGTCAAAGTTGGTGTGGATTATAAATGGGAATGTATATGATTGA
The DNA here is from genome assembly GCA_017657215.1 of Limnothrissa miodon. Lineage (NCBI taxonomy): Eukaryota > Metazoa > Chordata > Actinopteri > Clupeiformes > Clupeidae > Limnothrissa > Limnothrissa miodon. Next base: position 5,117 of record JAGFZM010002258.1, read on the forward strand.
TCCATATATAATTATATTAGGATAGACAAAAATCATATAGCCCCTTTCCTTATATTTAACATCACTTAAAACCACTGAAAAGCTCCTTGTGTCGCCCATGGCAGGCTGCAGTGATCAAGCAGGACTCCATATTGGAGTTTTACCTGCGTGAGAGCTCCATGGCGGCCGAGCCCTCGGGTGGGCGGGTGGTGCGCTCGCTGTCGCGGGACGGCGGCACAGACGGGGGCGTGGGTGAGCTGACGCTGCTCCAGAGGCAGCACAGTCTGCTGCAGGAGGAGCTGGTGCGGCTGCGGGGCGCCGAGGGGCGCTTGCGCGACTGCGAGAAGCACCGCGCCCACCTGGAGCGCCAGCTCAAAGAGCTCAAGAGCAGCAGCAGCAGCGCCGCCCTGGGGGACAGCAGTGGAACTGCAGCCACACAGCAGGTCAGCGCATCTGAAGCAGAAGGCCTCACTTGTTCACTGTTTCTGTGGTCCATTTCGAATTCAGGACACCATGACATAATAGTATATTGATGTTGCATCAAAACTAGCCAGTAATTCTGCCATCCTGTCAAACATTGAATTTCACAAGTATAGATTTATGCAGCAAATTTATGCAGTACATTTTCCCAGTCAAATGTTCAACTATTTTATTATTGCAATCTGATCTAGTGCCAGACGTGTTGCCTTTTTTAGGCTGGCTCCCTTCACACTTGACCTTTGACCTCTCTCAGGCTCCCACACGCAGAGAAAGTGACACGGACCCAAACACAGACACCCACCTACCCAGTCAGGAATCCATGGACCAATCGGACGGCTTGCAGGGCTGCAGTGACGTGGACATCATCTCTGACGACGATGACGACGATGTGAAGCTGTCGCCGCGGTCAGAGAGCCCGAGAGGTGCGCTCGCAACATACTCACTGTAGTGTGTAGGCAGCATTAACAGGGCACTCACTCCGCAGGTAAAACTCCACAGGTGACGTCAGAGAGCCGCACAGTGAGTGTGAGGCAAGATTATGCCGACGTCTACCAGAAATGCTCAGTCTCACATCACAAATGTTGACTGGTACTGTATTGTACAAATGATTATACAACTTACATCATTGTATTGAGCTAAATGAGAATCTAAAATCTTGGACATGTGAGATGACGTGTTAGTGTTAGTCTAGGAGATCCTTTGATCTGCTGATGGGGGGATGAGGGTGTCTGTAACAGTGGAGGGTGTCTCTGTGGGTGCTGTGGCAGCGAGAGGAGCCGGTGTTTGCGCACTGCAGCGCTGTGGCGGAGCTGGGAGCCGTGCTCAACTGTAGCCTCTCCACAATGCTAATAGCTGCCCACTCCCTGGCTTATGTAAGGGCTGATAATCGATGTGGTCAGGAGAGGAGATGCGTGATGCACACAAGCACTCGGTTACACTCTCGCTCCCCGGTGCGGTCCCACAAGTGTGTGGGCACAACATACACTCTCTTTCTATACACACACACACACACACACACACACACACACACACGCATACAGACATGCTTGCTCTGAGTCTTTCAGGAGCAGGCATTAATCATCCATGAATTTCAAAGGCACAGCACCCAGTCTCATTCTTTTTCTTTCACACACACACACACACATACCCTCACACTATCGGTGGTTCTCTCTCAGATTTAGCAAAGCTGTACTTTGTCTTATCCATTTTCCTCTGCCTCTGCCAATCCCACTCTGTCTCTTTCTTGTCCTCCCCATGTAGCAGGGTAGTGTAGGTGGCTAGCATTGCCAGTACAGGTGCTGCCTCTCCGCAGTGCTGAGGCAAAGGCCTCCATGACAGGCCACACACAGAGACACAGCCACTGGCCAGTCTGAGCTGAGCTGAGCTAACACAAGCTTTCAACCATCAGGTTGCAGTGGCTACCCCTCCTACCTAATGTCTATTTATGTCAGACCACACTCTGATGCTAAGATACTGTACAAACTACACCTGCAATTACCCCAATACTGGTCTCTCAACTTGCCTCTTTGAATGTCTTTCATATGTATTATTGTAGTCCAATATGTTCCATGTGTTTCTCTACAGACTGTTTTGAAATATATCGAAATATGTCAGTATTTCTGAATACTGTTTGTTTGGGTATTGGTGAGTTCACGTTAGTGGTTGTTGAATTGGGCTAGTTGATGGTTTGCTTTCGTGTTTCAGATCTGCAAGACATTCCAGAGGAGGAGACAGCAGAACCCCGCGAACTAGAGGTGTCTCACTGCTAATGACAACATTCCAGAACATTCCAGAACAGCCTGGAGAAGCAGACAGATTGTAGAACTCAGAAAGAAGTGTCAGTGACCTATCTGGGCTCCACAAAGAAGCATTTTATCCATTTCATTAAGTTATCCAATATATCCAATTCTGTTTATTTTATCTTTCGCTCTACAGTTTATGAACAGTGGCAATATGTGATGAACAATATAATTATGAAGACGTTACTTCTAATATTTGCATTGTATGGCTTCCATCATTGATGGACCAATGAGAATATTCGTACCAAAGCAGGAAGTGTGATGGCGATGGACAATATTGCTGGACTTACAGGCAGTCACTTTATGGAGTTTTGCCTGATGACCCATGAATGCATTGCTGTGCTTTCATGCTAATCATTTCATGAACTCTAGCATTTTAATTATTTCTTTACTCTCTTGGTTTGGATTAGTGTAGTGCTGGAAGACTACAACCGTTTTTACCAGTTGCTGTCTGACTGAAATACGTTGATCCAAGTAGGTTTGTAGGCCTAATTGATGTTGCACGAAGATATTGTACTGTATATATATATACTCAGACGGCTTCTTAAGCATGTACACACACACAGTGACACACACACACACACACACACACCACAGTTTTACATTCCTCAGTTTCTCATCAGCTCTTAATTTCTGAAGTAATACGTATGTGCTGTGATCTGGGAGATGGTTTTGATTTATAAATTGATTGCGTTGTTGCTTTTATTTATTTATTATTACTTAACCACTTTGTTCAGACGCAAGTCTCCTTTCCACAAATTCTTTATGGGAGGAAAGCCATAAATAATAAACATACAATGACTGAAGGTGTGGGAGCAAGGCCATTAGAGACTGCTCTGAGGTCAGTTCTGCTCTATCACAGGTAGAGCAAAAGTAGAACTTTTCTCAGTTGCATCAGGGACAACTTTCCAGTGCACTCCATTTTGTGCAAAATGAATGAGTGTGAAATGAAATCATTTTTTTTGTAAATAGAATGATAGTCTCTTAACCAGTGACCTGCATATTAATCAGTGCAGATGAGTCATGAATACGTTCCTTTTTGTAAGAGAACTCTTTTCACCACCTCCGAATGTGTTTTTGTTCATTATTAATCTATGACTAGATTTGATGCTTGCGCCATGTTGCTCTCTGTGCCACTCAGTGCAAGCCTGACCACAGAAGCCTTGTGTTTTTCTGCCTTTGATGTGATTGAACGACTGCCTTGGCAAATTATATATAATGTTATCCTCTCTGTATGGTTGCCGAATGATTGAGCTTCTGTTGTCATTCAGGAATGATTAAAGAATTTCAGTCTCGCTGCTATAACTCATCACAGCGCAAAAAGATGAGGTGTTGTGTGTAGGGGTGGTGAATTGGTGTCTCATCTTTTTTCAGTGTCTTGGAGCCTTGGCAACGCTGCTCAGACAGCTTAATACAAAAGGCCAGCTACGCAATACTGAAAATGCTGGCTGTATCATCAATCAAGGCACACATTAGCACTTTGAATACATAAAAGGTTGCAGTAACTTCAAGTTATGAATACTGAAATGACTAAAATCAGTACTGTGTAGTTCCATCTCTTCTCTTTGGTCTCTGTATGTAGTCTTCTCCAACTCACTTTTTGTGGAGGGGATAAATATATCCAGTCTCATCACTGTTACTGTGTCAGGAGAGAGTGTATTCAGATTGTGTCAGACCTCCTTAGCTGGGCAGGCTGTGTGTGTGGCTGGCCGGCTCAGGGGGTCCTGCCGTGAGAAAAAAAAAAGGGGGTAACCATCCGCGCTCCAGAGCCTGCTCTCAGCACTAGGCCTAATCCCACTACAATGTCAGCCAAGAGACAGGTATTAATATCTCTAGAGTGGCAGAATTGGCATTCTCAATTACACTCACACACACACACACTCCATCTCTCAGTCTTTCTCATACAGTACATATTCACCCATACAGGATCTCACACCATTTGCATTTCACCTCATCTCTCTCTCACTCTCTTTCTCTCTCTCATCTCTCTGTGTATCATGCTTCCCATCACTGCCTCTGACTTACATATTTTTAACTGTTTATAAAATTGTTTAATTGTTTTATGTACTCAAGCGAAGATACATTGCATACTTTCAATACATGCCACGTATGATTATGCGATTATCTTGTTGATGATATTGACATTGGTGCTCCGCAGATTTCAGTTTAAAGCAATGGAATGCAAGTGAGTTAGATTATATTAAGACTCTGTAATTAATTTCTTGCCCTCTCTATATTGTCTCCATATTGTCTCTATATGGTGACTCTATCAGATATCATACAGCTGTCCCCTCAACTGTGGTTTAGTGTTGCGCTTGATACCAAGAGCACTCAGCCACATTCCCCAGTGTCTAAAAGTGACCCTCATTACACATGTTTAGACAATGCTGAGTGACTCAGGGCCTCAGAGGACTCCTTTCTGCCAGTTACCTGAGAACATCTATATATATATATATATATAAATCACTACTAAACTTACAGGCTATTCTTAAGTTTCTTAGGTTGTGTTACAATAATGCCATGATTTGTAAAGCTATAAATATAAATGAAAGAATAATTCAATGGTCTCTTTATTGATTAAAAAATGATGATACATAAATGACTATGTAATGTGAAGCATCATGGTACCAATGAGCTGATATAAGGATGTGTGCATTCACAGGAATTTCACTGACTAGACTTTACGTCATCATCATCATCATCAACATAGATGCTTTCATCAGTTAGTTGCCATGAATCTCTAAGGTCACTTTAGGCTTAAACTAGCTGTAAACACTATAGAGCTAGAATAAGTTATATTCAACAGCAAATTCGGCCCGCAGTTCTTCTATCCATGTGCTAAGCCTACGTGCTAAATATATGTTTAACCTCTATCCTTTAGTCGTTGGGGCTTGCCCCTCTCCTGCTCTTTAAACTTGAAACCCCTTAGACTAGCGTTAGCGCTATAGCTAGCCTCTGTGTTTCTTCTCCTCACGGCATAGTTGGCGTAGTGGAAAGCAGTGAAGAGGAGGTGCTGAGATTTCACACCAGGCGCAGTAAGGAGAGGCGGCCTAAGCCTCCCCCGGCGGGGGTGAAGGGAGTGGGGTGGGGTGGCAGCGAAGGGAGGCACTGGTGCCAGACACAGGAGCCTGACACAGCTCTTTAAACGACTGCTAAAGTGTGCCCAGTGGTCACTTGCCATGTAAACACACAGGACGGGCCATGACCAGGGTGATTGACAGGTCTCTTAAACACACAGACACATAAAGAACTGCAGCAGTCTTCGGAACCATGAGACCATGCTACAACAGACACTGACATGGGAAACTGTCAGTTCATAAAACAGTTGTCTTCGTCGTACCCATGAACACATGCTTGATGTTCTCTACACAACCAACCAGGCACAGATGGACAGACACACGCTTTTGTGCATAACTATGCATCCAATCCATGCAGCTGTGGTGGACAAGAATAGCAAGCTTGGCATTGTCTGTTAATAGCTGGGGACATCCACTCGTCTCCCCCCTCCCTCACAATGCCGACAGGACGGGGAGAAGAATTGTGGATTGATGAAAGAGTGAACAATAAAATAAAAAAAACAATTTTTACTATCAACTTAGTTATGGAGTGTGATTATTTGTGGAGTGGGAGGGGCAAATGATTTATCTGGGTGGAGTTTATGTCCACAGGCCTGCACCAAGAAGGTCTGGCCACTCCCCTACATATATAAATGCCTTCTGTTTGTCCTACTGTGAGTTTGGTCTCTCCCTTGCTCCACCTCTCTCTCCATCCCTCGCTCTCTGTCTTAACTCAAGCTCCTCTTCCCCTTTCTGACCACTAGACTCGTTCCCGGCTCTCCTTTGCTTCTTCTTCTTCCTCCTCCTCCTTCTTCTCCTGCTCGTCTTCCTTCTCTTGTTCTTCATTGTTGTGGTTGAAGAAGTGTCGGTGAGGAACAGCAGCCAAGATGGAGGCCATCAAGAAGAAGATGTTGATGCTCAAGCTGGATAAGGAGAACGCTCTGGACCAGGCTGAGCAGGCCGAGATAGACAAGAAGGCAGCCGAGGAGAAAAGCAAACAGGTGAACAGTGAGACATTACGAAAGAATGATGAATGGATGAAGAAAGAGTAAAAGAGAGAAGTGGGTGTGAGATCAGATAGAAATTGCTTGGCTGAAAGACAACCCACTGGAATGCAAAAGTTATCTTGTAATATAAAAGGCAAAACGTTTGTTAAAGTAGTAGCATAGTCACTGTGTGTTTAAGATAATAAATATAAAACACTGATAGTAGCTTAGTGGGTATTTAGCGGACAGTGGCTACCATGATCTGAACAAATCTCAACAAATCTGAACTGCCAGTTTGACATGTGAAGGTTTGGATTGACAAGTTATGATTTTCCATATTAGCCAAAAGTAATTTGAGTTATGAGTTATTAATTACTTGTTGAGCTCAGATGTAAGATTTCGTTACGGCTTCAGGACCTACACCCAGGTATTTACAGGATGGAGGAGAGGCCATCCAGAGAGAGTGGATGGAGCTGCCAGATGAGGCGGCCCTGAAACCTAAACCCTGGTGCCCCTTCCCCGGGTGCCCACCCCAACCCTCCGTGCCCTCTCTCTGAGCTGGTTGCTTCCACTGGTGGCAGTGATATCCCCATGGAAACAATGCAGAAGGCTGCCGGTGGGTTGATAAACATGTGTGGCTTACAGTGGGCATCTGACAGGCTAGGCTAATCCGTAGGCAGTATTTATATCTGCATGGTGCGGAAACGCAGCCTTGCCAAACCTGTCAATCATCCACGGAGCTTCTGCTGAGGGGGAGCAAGGGCTGGGCTGGCAAACTTCTTGGCTCTGATGCCAAAGGCCTCCCTAGAGTAAGGACAGTATAGAGAAGAACACACAATATCCCTATTAGGCAACCACACTACCATATGTCTAGCTCACTTTCCAGAATATATCCACTTGACTTAGTGTGTTTGTGCGCACGGCTGTGTGTGTGTGTGTGTGTGTGTGTGTGTGTGTGTGTGTGAGTGTGTAACTGGTCCTCTCCATTTGTTCCCCTTCTATTTTTAGCTTATTCTGACCATCTTGTCTTTCCTTGTTTTCTCCTGCATCTTTCTGCCCTCTCTCTCCCCCCGTCTCTCTCTCTCATCCGCTGTGGTTGGGCAGCATGAGGATGAGTTGCTCCAGATGACCAAGAAGCTGAAGGGGACTGAGGATGAGTTGGATAAATACTCAGAGGCACTCAAGGACGCGCAGGAGAAACTGGAGATCTCAGAAAAGAAGGCTGCTGATGTGAGTGCAACACACACACACACACACACACACACACACACTCCCATTCACATGCAGATCATCCTAAAGATACATACCCTGTTTCAGGGCCCCTCCCGCCATTCCTCTCATTCTGTTTAGCTCTCCGCAGCTGCTCACTGTATCCCTTCTTTCTGGACATGATGTCATTCGGACATCACACACAATCCCTCTGTCTCCATCTCTATTCTCATTTTGCCCCCTTGCCCCCCCCCCCCCCAACCCCCCCCCCACACACCCCCCCCACCACACTCCCCCCCCCACCCCCCCACCCCCCCCCCACAC
>JAGFZM010002259.1:0-10094 GCA_017657215.1 Limnothrissa miodon
CCCTACTGCCAACAAGCGGATGGTCGAGACCCCAACCCCCCCCCCCACCCCAACCCCAGGCTTCCCCCCCTTTGGCAGGTTAGACCTGTTTAAAAAAATGCTGTCATTAGGGTAGGAAAAAAGCACCGGCTTGCTCACTCCGGCCGTCAGAGTAGAGCGGGCCCTGCTGTTTGTATTTGCTTTCCACTTCGTCTGACTGATGGAGGCTGAGTCGAAGCCAAAAAAACAGCAGACTGTTCATTAAAACGTAAACAAGGTGCTTCGAGCAAGAGAGTTAGCCTCTCCCCCCCCCTTCCCTTGGAGAGGATGTGTGATTGTGTACAATTTTTTTGTCGTTTTTTATTTATTTATTTATTTATTTTTTTTGGCGCGCGCAAAATGGCAGTCTGAATCTCTGTCACAAGCGACCCATGAGAGAGGCGCAGATGCGGAGGGGCAGACGAAGCGGGCGGAGAAACAATTGCGCGACGCTCTTGTGGGCACTCGGCCTGCTAGACCCCGCCAGAAGCAGGAGTCAACAGGGAAGTGTCTGCTGCCAGCCCCTCACCTCAATCACTTTCTTTATATCCGCTTGCATTCTGCAAAAGCCAAAGGTGAGGGAAGATGGGGGTGAGGGGGGGGCTGTCCTGGCTCAGAAGGCATTGAAAGCGCGTACACACTCATACACACACCCACACTCACTCTCATCGACAAACTCCGTGTCCCCAATTCCCCCAATCACCATTTGGCAGGGAAAGTTTTTTATATATATATATATAAAAATTAAGTCACCACTTGCCGTGCCATTTGTAAGAGGAACAGGACACAGCGGGGGTGGGGTGTGGTAATAAGGATGAGAGCGGCTGTCTGGAATCTGTCTGGAGGCCAGTGAGGGCTGGCATGAGCTCTAGGGTGTCAGGCCCAGAGGGAGGGAGCAGGCGGGGTGGGTGGCAGGGGACTGAAGTGCTGGCAGTGGGGAGGGGGGGGGGGAGCGAGCCCTCTTGACTCGTCCAGGCTTGGCTTCTTCACTAGGAGAGCCGGACGGGGAGAAATGCTGGCACAGGCATAAACAATAACACACAGCCAACCACGCAGACGTGTGTGCACACACACACACACACACACACACACACACACACACAGATGGGAAGAGAATGGAGGGGAATGCAATGACAATAAATCTGAGGATGTCCGGGTTGGTGGAATCAAAAGGCTTCCACTGTCCATTCAGGTGTGCACAATAAATCAAGGTCATAATTAGGGCTGGAAAATTAATCACATTTGCAATATAATCGCAATTTTGAAAAACGCAATTTTGAAATCGCAGACGCTCGCAATTTTTTTTGTTTTGTAACTGCATAAACTTAATGCATAGACTTGTTTGATAGCTACACTCTGCATTAAGTTAAACAAGGATCGGGGTTCAACGCAACAAGATATTCTCTTGAATAAATATATGCTGATTAATGAGTAGTTCATTTTCTATTTTTAATTAGACATTGTGTACAAATATGCATATTAATGGGACATATTTGGTGCTTGTGGTTTTTATAATGAAAAATCGCAATAAAATTTTGATTTTTGCCAAAATCGCACAGCCCTAGTCATAATGCTCTGTCATTTTACATTATTCTTTTCCAAACGTGCCATCTTGCATGTGCTAATGTGGACCGCCTCCACCATTTTTACTTCAGAACAAACAAGATGGCTGACTGGTGCAGCACGTCAGGAGGACTTATTGTTGTTGGCTTTTATTAGCTGAAAATACAGGGAAGTGTTATTTTGTTTCACTAATAATGTCTCGACAAAGTTGGGACGCATGGTCTGTCAGTGAGATTGCCTGAGGTTGACTCGGGTGGCAAAGAGTTCAATTGACTTCGTTTAGAGATTTTGTTTGTTCACAGTTGACAGTAGAGCTTTGACATTGTTACTGATATTGACACAAGTCCCAGGCCTACTGTATTGGACGTTTTTATTTCTGATTATGCTCAGAGCCCAAACGCCCATCTTTCCCCACTGTTCATCTGATCCAATCTAAGCCTGTACTGTGGGCAAATGATGAAAACACCAGCAAAGCTCTAAACAAGCTTCAGTCACTGACCGACCAAGAGCCATCGATTGGTGGAGGCCGAGAGCAAGAGCCCCTTTGTGTGCATGACTGTGATCTTGTCAAAAACTGGACTCTTCTGGAACATGACTGGCAGGGGTGAGGTGTGGAGTGTGTCCTCCTGACATGGATTGCCTTCTTCAGTGAGAAGTTATCAGTGACCGAATGCAATCAGTTAGAGTGTAGTAAGTAATATGGCCTGTAAATAATCATGTCATTAGCAATCAATAATCAGTAGGCCACCCATTGTCATAGTGGGAGTGTGCCCTTTTGTTCTGTGTATTTAGTGAGAACTACTCTGGTTCTGGTTGGTTTCCTGTAAGAAGGTGGTGTACTTTAGATCTGCCCCTCGGTTTCCTGTCTCACTGAAGCGGTTCTCCTCTCACAATTTCTTTGCCTTCCTTCTCAGGGTCGAGGGTCAGGCTTTCCAGGACGACGGAGACCCCGTGGGGCAGGCCTGTCCGGACGAGGAGGCCGTGGCCGCTCCAGAATGAAGAATGGTGTCGGCCCCATGCCCCCTCCTGGAGTACGTGCCCTTTTATTCAGCACTTCCTAAAAAGCTAGCAAAGAACTTTATTAATATATATACATATTGTTGTTTTTGTTGTTGTTATTATTGTGATCAAAGTCAAACAGCAGATGGTCCAAAAAGCTTTTTTTGTTTAAATTGGTATTATGTAGAGCATTCTTTTGGACTGTGTGGTATAGTGTGCACTGTATCTTTTGAGTATTTAATAGTTTAGCAAACCTTAGTGTAGTGTGACCTTAACATGTACAGTGTGATATTCATGACATGATCCCTGAGGGGAATTTGCGTTCTGCATTTTACCCATATGAGTTTGGAGATTAATAAATCAGGGGGTTTTTTTGTGTGTGTGTGTGTGTGTGTGTCCTTCCGTGTGTGTTCATGAGCAGGTTGGCGCTATGGAGCCATCCTACCTGTTCAAGGAGGAGGAAGAAAATGCCATGCACAACACAGTGGTCATCTTCTCCAGCTCTGACACCTTCACCCTTAAGCAGGTGTGTGGGTGGGGTGGGGGCTTGGGTGTCTAGTGAACGGTGGTCTTGATACATGTTCTTGATACATTTCACACTCTTAATCTGGGGAAAAAAAGTGTTTTTGCCGTCACTGTCTCCGTGTGCGTGTGAGTGAGTGTGTGTGTGTGTGTGTGTGTGTGTGAGAAGGCACGCTCCTATGCTCATGTGGTGCTTCTTGCGCAACTAGGCGTCTTGTTTCATTTTGGCAGCCATTCCGAGATGAGTGTCTGTATGCGCGTGTGGGTGTGTGTATTTGTGGGGCTGTCATGGTCTGACCGGTGCTGTTGTTTGTTGCCAGGACATGTGTGTGGTGTGCGGCAGCTTTGGCCAGGGTGTGGAGGGCCGTCTGCTGGCCTGCGCTCAGTGTGGACAGTGCTACCACCCCTTCTGTGTCAACATCAAGGTAAGCCCCAAAAACAACAGCCATTTACTGTCATTAGGGCCAGGAGCTAATCTCAGTAATCACACACACACACACACACACACACTACAGTTCAGGCACACATTTAAAGCTGTTGATTGAATGGATGTAAACTGTGAAGACCTTATGCTTTCACTGCATTTTTTTTTCCCCAAAATAAATCTGATCCCAGCCTTCAGTTGCAAAGGAATGCCCAAAGGCTTTCAGCTGATGACCAACGTGTTAAGAGTCTGTGGTCATGGAACAGAGAACTGATAGCTGGTATTCATAGAATAGGATGCCGTTCAAAAGGTGCATCCATAGAATAGACTGAATAACATGAAAGCAGACCAGGGATGGGGGTGTGTGTGTGTGTGTTTGTTTGTCAGGTTTGAGTGGATTAAATGTCACGCCTAAACACAGGTTGTAACTCACTCAAATGGAGCTCTGTTGTCTTATCAGATAATGCTGACACTTAAAGCAAAGACCTGGCACACACACACGCACACACACACACACACACACACACACACAAGCACACACACACACACACACACACACAAGCACACACACACACATGTAAGCACACACACACCCTCCGGCAGGTCATCTTACATGCCATGCATATGTAAACATAAAGAAATCTCTTTCAGGGCTCACTCTTTAGCCTGACCCCCCTTGTTTGCTTGCGTTTGTGCGTATGTATGTGTCTGTGTGTGTGTGTGTGTGTGTGTGTATAGATTACCCGGGTGGTGTTGAGCAAAGGCTGGCGCTGTCTGGAGTGTACGGTGTGTGAGGCGTGTGGCCAGGCCACCGACCCCGCCCGCCTTCTGCTGTGCGACGACTGTGACATCAGCTACCACACCTACTGCCTGGACCCGCCCCTGCAGAACGTGCCCAACGGCGGCTGGAAGTGCAAGTGGTAAGTGGACCAATGTCGGTAGACTGCAGTATTAACCTCTCCTTCAGACCTAGGAGGCAGTCATATACCCTAAGCACTAAGTCTTAGTTAATGTCATGCTTGGCTGATCTAAGCCAGTTAAGGCTTCAAGGGTCCAGGGCTTAGGGCTGTGCCATAAACCATAGTTTGAATCTTCCCTGAGGTCATTTCCTGATCCTTTCCTGTCACACACTACTCTCTCATCTGAATAAAAGTCAAGAACCTACACATAAAGAAATAGTATCTTGCTCCACTCTTATAGTGAGACATATGCATTAGAGGGTTGCTCAGTTAAATAAGTGTGACAGTTGAACATCAATCATAAAAGCTGTGTTGAAGTGAATCGAATGCTTTCCATTTAAATCCCCTTTTCTTTCTTTCTTTCTTTCTTTCTTTCTTTCTTTCTTTCTTTCTTATCTCTCTCTCTCTCCCTCTCCCTCTCTCTCCCCCATGTTCTAGGTGTGTGTCCTGCACCCAGTGTGGTGCCACGTCCCCTGGCCTGCGTGGCGAGTGGCAGAATAACTACACGCAGTGTGCCCCCTGTGCCAGTCTGGCCAGCTGCCCCAGCTGCCTGCTGGTCTACAGCGAGGAGGAGCTCATTGTGCAGTGCCGCCAGTGTGACAGGTGGGGCCAGATACACACACACACACACACACACACCCTCACAGCACCCAGTCGGCTGTGCACCCGCTCAGGGTGACAGACATGGACCATACTTGGAGATTTTTTAGACACTATAAAGACATGTATGAACACACCAATGTAAATGTATGCCTGTATGTGAATAGGTTGGGCTAAACACCACGAAAGCAGTTTAGTGTGTAGAGTATGCATGCAGAATGTCCCCTAAAGACTTTGTGTTCAAGACACACACACACACACACACACACTCATTCACATTCAAACACGTAGGCATGCAAAAATGCACAAAGAAATGGACTCTCTAAAGCAGTGGTCCCCAACCTTTTTCTAACTGCGGACCAGTCAACGCTTGACAATTTTACCGCGGACCGGGGGGGGGGGGGGGGGGGAATTCCTCCAACAATATAACGATATTATAACATCAAACTCTCTGGTCGCCCGTGAATGAATCTCCTGTATGTTTGCGTGCCCGACACTCAGAAACTCTCCATTCCCCTCTCCTTTCCCTTCTCCCTCACCTCTGTGTTACCGACCACGGCCCTAACGCGCTGATACTGGTTGCTATGGTGGCGTTTACATGCAGTTTTGAAGGCTTCATTGCCTCATTTGAGAGCCGGTCACCGCATATTATGCAGAGCGGGCTTGGTGTGTGGGAATCACCTGTCGCGATAAATCCCTACTTCAAGTAGGACTCTTGGTACTGGCTGCTAAAACCTTTCTTTTTCTTGGAAGTCGTAGGCTGCTCTTCTCTCTCTTCATTGTGCCTTTTCCCTTTCACAAAGAAACTTTCCAAAGACACCTGTTTATTCATTTTGCTGGGTTAAATGAGGAGGAAATGAGGAAATTTGGCGCTCAAATGAGGAGATGTAACAGAGAGGAGAATACGGTCATTTCACAATAAAAGACGTTTCAAAATAAGACCGCTCGATTCAGATAATAAATAAAACAGAAATAAATAATTAATTCTTGTGCGGCCCGGTATTGATTGATCCACGGACCGGTACCGGTCTGCGGCCCGGGGGTTGGGGACCACTGCTCTAAAGCATACATACATACATGCTTTTTGATGACCTGACTATTCTCATTCTTCCTTCTCTCTCGGTGGCAGGTGGGTCCATGCCTCGTGCCAAGGCCTGCACACAGAGCAGGAGGTGGAGGTCGCCGTGGACAATGGCTTTGATTGTACCCAGTGCAGAGGCCGCGCCTCCCCCTCAGAGAGTAAGGGCATCCTGCCGTTTGATTGGCTCTTGCATAACGCATGGCACTGCTATCATTCTGAGCCGTTTTACCCTAAAATGCAGAAGAATGGAAAAAAATTATGACCATAAAAACAAAGCCTTGTAACTCATCCTTGTCATGTGATCTTTCCAAAAGCACAAAATCAGTATGTTGTCTAATGTACCTTTAATTCATGTGTTTTTTTGTTTTGCTTTTTTTAATGCAGCGATAGCAGCGGTGGCAGCCATGGCAGCAGCCGAGGCCTACGAGCCTCCTCTTCCTGTGCAGATCCTCCCAAAGACTAAAGAGCTCGGTAGGATTCAGCCATTTAACTCCACAGCATGTGGAACCTTTCAGACAGTCATAAATATAGTCTTAGTCTGTGCAATATCAAGAGCTGTAAGACCGACGTGTGTGTATGTGTGTGTGTGTGTCGCTGCTCTTCAGACCCGGCGCGGACCTACACGCAGGACGGCGTGTGCCTGACGGAGTCCGGCCTGAGTCAGCTCCAGAGCCTGGCGGCGGCAGCCTCGCGACGCCGGCGGCCCAAGCCCAAGCTCAAGCTCAAGATCATCAACCAGAACAGCGTGGCCGTGCTGCAGAGCGTCCCCGACCAGCCGCTGGAGCTCGTCCGCGAGGGCGAACTGGAAGACACCCGAGGTACGGGCGGAGTAGAGGAGCACCAGTGAAATGGAGACCTTATTAAACGAACCCAGTTCTCTCTTCTCCAGATGCCCAATTCAGGAGTTCAGAATGATTGAGTCTGAGTCTTTACGTATTAAGCTGTGACGATGTGTTTTAAAGTTTAAGGTGGCAGACACTTTTACTCGGTCACACAAATTCACACCCCTGGGCTCCAGAATAGAATCCAGGAGGGCCGACTGTTGGGCAGTCAACGCTTTATTTTGTTGAGGAGCCCCAGGGCGGGAATTTCTGTGGTCTGGGATAAAAGTGTCTGACACCTTAAATTTTTAATTTTCGTCACCTTTTCTGCAATGACTGGAGAGCAAAAACAGACATTCTGTACTGAACTAAGGAATAGCTAGCAAGCTGTCTTCTCTATGCCTGCTGTCCTCCCCTCAAAGTCCTGCTTAAAAACATGACGTCACCTTGTTTTCTTGCCTTTTCGTGTGTGCCTCTGTGTGTTTTTGTCTGTGGATTTGTGTGTGTGTGTGTGTGTGTGTGTGTGTTTTCTGTGGCTTTGTGCCTCTGTTTTTGTCTGTGGATTTGTATTTGTGTGTGTGTGTGTGTATGTGTGTTTTCAGTAGCTTTGTGCCTGTCTGTTTTTGTCCGTGGATTTATTTGTGTGCGGGTTTCTGTGTCTGTGTGATTCCTTCTGTGGATCTACTAATGTGTATTTGCGTGTTCTCTTTCTGTGTTTGTGTGTGCGCGCGCCTCTCTCTGTGTGCAGAGGGGGAGGCGGAGTGTGAGGGGAAGTCTGACTCGAGCCCCGAGAGAGAGGCCGCAGACGAAGACTCCAAAGGAGGCGGCGAGGCAGGCAAGAAGAGGAAGAGGAAGCCGTACAGGCCGGGTAAGGGCCCTGATTGGAGGAGGCAGCTGCAGCAGAGCGTGAAATGGCCGGTCAGACCGTGTGCTTAGCTTAGCTTGGCTTGGCACAGACTAGCAGCCAGATCCAGAGCCAGGGGTTGTTTCCTTCCCATCCAACACAGACATGAGCCTGACGGTCGAAGGGCTCCCCCGTAATGAAGTAAGATTCCATCATTTAAGACTAAAAAGGTAAAAGGCAAGTCTGATGGTAGCGTAACATCTGGATCATCTTGAGCACACTTGAGTAATCTGTAATTGTCTCTTCAGGATTTGAAACCCGAGCTGAGACCAGCTATTCAGCGTAGATTATTATCAGATCAGCTCCATGATCATCATTTATCACACATCTTCTCCTGCTGCTGTTCTCAGTGTCATTGCCCCTCCTAATGCTACTTCATCCTCTTTCTGAGGTGAAGTTAATATGAGCGATCATTTCATTTGTGAAAAACAGTGACCAACATGACTTATTTTTATAGTGTGTTCCTTGAGCCTTACCAGATAATCAGGAATATTGAGTTTCCCTATTCGGATGCACTTTTGCCAAGTAGTGATCTCTATCATCATGGCTCTCGTCACACAGGCATCGGGGGTTTCATGGTGAGGCAGCGGAATAAGGCGGGCCAAGCCAAGGCCAAGCCCAGCCTGAGCAGGAAGGACTCGACAGGCTCGCTCTCCGAGATCCCCCAGGGAAAAGACGAAAGTGAGAGCCTCTCCTCCATCCTCCCTCCTTTGCAGCACTGAATGTCTGTCCGTTAAAAGTGACTAGATCTGAGCTCTGTGTAATGCTGTGGCTCTGCCTGCATGTGCCTATCTCTCCCCTACACACCATTATTGAAATAACCCATAACGCTGACGTCTGCTGTGTGCAGCCTGGGGTGATCCGGCTCCAGACACCCCACAGGATGAGAAGCCTCCTGCAGCCGAGTTCCCAGAGAAAACCCGGAAACGCTACCGCAAGAAAAAGACCAAACTGGAGGAGGCCTTTCCCACCTATCTTCAGGTGTGTTGCTAGAGTCCTCTTGCACTGCTGCGCCTTTCTCTTGACCCAGAATCTTCTTCACTATCTCTGGAGACAAAAATATTTTTAGATTTTAGATATGGTTAAGCCCATACGAGTTAAAATCCCTCTTTTCTTCATTTAGAGTAGCTAGATAGGATTGTGAGTTCTGTGCTACTCTTGTCAGATTCAATCATCTGAGAGAAATTCATAGCGTCTGTTGCCATGTAGTGAAATATAATTACGATGCTTTTGGCACAAGTTACTACTTATATTAGTTTAATGTCTTTTGTACTTGCTTCCCTCTTATCCTGTCCCATGCTCCACATTACCTGCCTGCACAGCAGCGCACACAAGACGCCGTAAAAAAAATCCCAAGATGTTGTAGAACACGATACGCGCCATAAACTACCGGCCGTCACCGTCTTCACCTCACGGGAAGGTCACAGCATGCTGCCGCCGCATCGCTAGGCAACCACTAAAGATAGAACGCCGCGTTAGAACATAGATCTTGCGGCCGTAAGTGGGTGGGTGTCGTGTGGAATCCATGGAGGCTTCGAATGACATCCCTTTCCCCAGTGCCCTTTTCCGAAGCCCCCACTTGTTTGTGTTTCGAATTGACGTTTGAGCGATGCCCTAAATTTGACTTTGCTTGAGATCGACAGGCCTTTTCTGCAGCCCTTTATACTATGCACCTCCCAGGAGTCTCCTCCAGGCACACATGTACAGTCACATTAATGAAGCTTCAGAAAGCCTCAGATTGGCCTCTGTTTGAAACTGGACCGTGAGATGCATTAAGTTATCACTGGCTGTCACCGGCCGACTCCTGCCCAGGCCTTGCTCCCCCCCCCCCAGTCCTCCCAAAGCCCTTTAGAAACGGCACGCTGGAGCGCTCCCAGCCTGCAGGGGAGGAGCCCCTCAAATGAATAATTGACATTGGGAGGCACGCTTGTGCTTTTAATGCACCGGCACAGCGGGGCGCCTTCACTTCTGCTCCGAGGCCTCAGCTGGGCTGCACAGACTGACAGACAGAGCAGGGGAGGCAGGCAGGAGGCACCGTGACGTCACAAGCGAGCGGAAGGGAACAGAACACGCGGTGGTGGTGTTTTGATGTTGAGAGTGCGTCCATCTCATAGCAAATGAGGCTTAATTTTTGATTTACTGTTTACTGAGCCCCAATGCTTTGGTACCACATATTATGCTGTATATGAGCATGATGATATGA
>JAGFZM010002260.1:425-13164 GCA_017657215.1 Limnothrissa miodon
TCGTGTCTCGTAACCATATACTGAGGGTACTGTGTGTGTGTGTGTGTGTGTGTGTGTGTGTGTGTGTTTGTGTGTATGTGTGTGTGTTGAGGGAGATGGGGTTGCAGTGGGGTGGGGCGGCTGCAAGAACAAATTAAAGAAAAAAGTTGTGTGGGAAAGAATGGCTTCTGAAAAAGGCCAGCATTCCACTGGCTATTCACATGAAACTGATAAGTCTGCTGAAAGTTGTCCTTCATTTTTGACCCCCCACCCTCCACAACCACCCCCCTCCCTTTTTGTCTTTGCCGACGCCACGCCATGAAGAATGACTCAATGACTTTGTGTTACTCAACCTTCAGTCTCAACACACACACACACACACACACACACAAACACACAGGTCCACACACACATGCACACATACAAACACACGAGCACACACACACACACACCAAGGTCCAAAGCCCTTCCCTGCGCCTCTCCGTATGGTAACTTGGGATGTCCCTGGCTGCGGGTACGCAGGATCAAAAGAAACTGGAGTACGGCTCCACAGGTCATTTAAAGACAGAAAAGTCCAACCAGGAATTTCCAAGGCATCTTTGCCATGAAATTGCTGCATTTAACTGGCTGCAGAGTAGAGTACATGGAGGGGACCTCTGGGGCCTCCAGTGGCCTCTATTATAATCAGGGCATTGAAACTCACTACAGCTACTCACAAATGACCTACGCAAACCAGTAGAAGTCTGATGAACTTATTTCCCAACTCTATTTTTTAAAGAACCCACACACACGTACACACATACAAAGCAGGTGTACTTCAGGTAAAGTAATAATCATCATCATCATCATCATCATCATCATCATCATATTGTTGCTGTTAAAGTCAAGAATGCTGCCACACAAATAACCTTACTTTCCATGTATATAGATACACACACACACACACACACACACACAGTATGCTCCTACCATACCTCAGCACACCCAACCTCAGGGCTAAGTCCCCTCGGCCTGGTGGTCTAGCCGTTGTAGGCTGTAGGCCAGACAGACCCATGTAATCCTGTGATACCAGCAGTTACTAGTGCATCTATCTACATGCAGTACTGTACACCTCAATGCTGTCTTCTTCTGAGGCAACTATAGAACAGGATTGTGGACCAGAGGGGGTTCATCACTCATTGGTACTCCTCTTTTCCTCAACTAAAATCTTTTACCTGGTACTCATTACCATTCTTGGTACCATTTTTGGGACCACCATGGCCGAGGTTACAAGTCTGCTGAACCGACACTAAAGGATGACACGTACATATTGACTGTATGGTGACTATAGCAACCTGTTTCAATAAGACGATACTTTAACTGTAGTGGAATACTGTAGGTCTGAAACCAAACCAAACAGAATAGAACCAAAGTGAACCGAACCGAGCTGGTACCAGTAACAATCCCTGGGCGCCTCTGTCCCTTCCAGTCCTAAGCTTTGGCCACAGGTGAATAGAAACCATAACATTTCAGTTGGGCCACTAAATAAAACATTTGCAATACATTTGCAATACATTAGAAATACATTAGCAATACATTACACATAAAGAATAATCCAGTATGGGATTTGCTTTGGAAAACCGGAGGTGAGACGTGTTGATGAGACGTGGACGTGAGGACACTTGCGGCTGCGATGGAAGCCCATGGGAACGACAGAATCCTGCTCTGCCGCATTCTTCCCAAATTAACCCCTCAAGCGCCATCGCGGCGGTCTTCTGTCTTCTGAAGTGGCAGCTTGTACTGTGATCTAAACGTTTGCGGTGTTGAAACACAACCCCTCTGCTCGTTCTCCGTCACTGCGGACTCTGCATGTCTCTCACACACAGACAGCTGACAGAGAGAGAGAGAGAGAGAGGGAGAGAGAGAGAGGGAGAGAGAAAGAAGGAGAGTCTGAAACACTTGTGTTAGTTGATTGGGCTAATCTGTGTCTGTCTGCATGGAAATTATGGCTGCAAACTACCCCAGTGACTTCCCAGTGGTGAGGGCAGCTCTGGTCTCAGCCACCCCTCTCTCCCCACTCAGCGTCGCCTCTGATTTTATCAGTTGGTCTGATGACCTGGTCGTGCACCTCAACATGTGTCAGTGCTCTTTCTCACCCTACACCCTTCACACACACACGCACACACACACACACACACACACACACACATTCACTCCTTCATATACACACACTTACACTCTCCCTCTCTCTCACTCACACTTACACTATTGCTCTCTCTCTGTCTCACACACACACCCACACCCACATTCACTAACTCATATACATACACTTACAATCTCCATCTCTCTCCCAATATCTCTCTCTCTCTCTCTCTCTCTCTCTCTCACACACACACACACACATTCACCAACTCATAATATCACACACTTGCTCTTGCTCTTTCTTTCAAACACACACACACACACACACACACACACTTCCGTTCTCTGCATTAACCACAACTTCACAACTCCACTACTGACTAAATATTGTGTGTAAATAAAGTGTTGTTCTTCAGGCATGCAACCTTTAACCCTTTAAGGTCTTAGTAAGAATTGAATCGAAAAACCAGAATCAATCTTGTTAACTTCCATACCCTGAAAGATGATGAGTGACCCAATGTACTGCTATGCCAAAGCCGGGTCACTTCAGTACACAAAGACAGTATGGAACACCTTTGGACTACATTCAGTTTTATTTACATGTGGCTGGATATGTATATAAAAGTAAATCTATCTATTCATGGATTTGATGGATTTGAATGGAACCCATTTTTTTCTGAAAATTTGGAGTAAACTGAATTTTGGCATTGTGTTTTTGAAGACAGTATAAACAGAATTATTTACTCGTTCAAGGATGAAAAATGTACCCTTTTCCATAAATACACAGATATGTGTAAACAAACTCTCAATTCTGGATTAACTATGTGACACGCTTCTTTCAAAACACAGGTGAAAAGCCATCTCTCTCTCTCCCTCTCTCTCTCTCCACCAAGCGTCTTCCTTCCTTGGGACGGGGACGGGGCACACTTGAAACCTGAAGCAGTGGTAAAATAATGCACTGACCAGCACAACTGTATCAGCCTTACACGCCAACAATGGCTCCCTTTCTTTCTGACGCTGTCTGGGACGCACCTCCCCCAAATAACAGAGAGCCAGAGGCGATTTCGACCCCACACACCCTCCGCCCGCACTGCCCCCACCACCCCCACCCCCTCGTCTCCCAGGATTCAATAGTGGGGTCTGTCTGGCCTGTTTGTTCCCAACTAATGGCCCGGGGATCTAATAAGTTAGTGATGATGTACGGCGGGCCACGCTTGACCCCCCCTGCCAAAAGAAATATTATGTCGCACTAAACTTTACCGAAAGGGTGTGTGTGTGTGTGTGTGTGTGTGCAAGGGGAGGGGGTCTTTATCAATCCAAACATTTCTCTTGCCCCTTACGCCCCAATAAAGCACCCACCCTCACTGCTACCCACGTCCCAGCCAATAGACACACAATCTTTCGCTACACACACAAGAGGGTGTGTGTGTGTGTGTATGTGTGTGTGTGTGTGTTAGGGAGGGAGGGAGATGGAAGGTCAACTAAGTCCTGTAATTACGAGCCCATGCCAGGCATTTAGCAGACAGAGGGAGGAACCCGAAACCACACAATCCAGACACGGCCCAGGGTCCAGACCTTAACAGCCCGGATCACACCATCTTCCCAGCCCTTCACAGGGATCAGAGCTGGGACCTTAGTAGGTCTCCTCTCCTCCATCGTCTACAGTACAAACAGGCCTGAAATGTGTGAGTATGTCATCACACGTTTAAATCCAATCCAACATTTTTAAGTCCAGTAGACTAATGAAGTATATTAGTACAAATGTAGTACTGAGAACTCTTTCTCTCTCTCTCTCTCTCTCTCTCTCTCTCTCTCTCTCTCTCTCACGCACACACATGTTCACATATATGCCACGTATACGCCACTTTTTCATCTCCAACAAGCATAGGTCTCTAATAAACACTGTGACCACAACCAGTCACATCCACTCTCAAACTTTAATATATTTTTTTAAATCCAATGGACTAATGAAGCACATCTGATGTAGTACATCTCTCTCACACACATACTCACACACACACACACACACACCCCACACACACACACACACAAACACAAAGAAAGACATATATGCCACCCACACACATATGCCACACATCCACACAAACGCAAACCCACACGTAAACCCATGCACATACATTCACATATATACTCTACTCCTTCAATGGGTCATGGTGTGTTTACTCAACACACACACACACACTTCATCAGTAATCACATACCCTTTTCTTATACCTGCATTGCCGGCTGTGTATTGAGAACAAATGACCACTCTAGTATGGCAGAGAGGGTTCAGATGCACAGAGCTCATGTCTCATGTTACCACATTACTGATCTGACCCATACACGTGCCACATTGAGCCAAAATCAGAGCCAAAAGAGTTCAGCTTAGTCACAAAGCCATGTTTTTTCCTCAGAGCGCCCTGCAATAGAATCAGTAGAATGATTCTGATCTTCATATGTGTCTGACTTCAAATGTGTTTGATCCTCATACAATAGAGAGATCTTCATATGTTATCCTCATATGTGTGATGTTAATATGTGTCTTGTTTTCAGTAAATATGTTTAAATTTGTCTTTGTTTAGGTAGACTGAATTTGTACAACTATTTGTTTTTCATCAAAGGTGAACATGCCTTGCACTCTACCAGGAGACCCTGGGAATCTGTTCTCAGCTGGCAATGTGTGTTTTGTCAAGACCACACAGGCTTTTAAAAACAAATATCAAGTTTCTTTTTCATTTTGACATTTTTTTTTGTCATTTTCCATTTTTATGTAGAAAGCATAATAGACAACCACAGCATAACCAAACCATAATATCCAACCCCTCGTGCTATTTAACGTAATGGTTTCGATAGGGATCCCAGCCCCCCCATCTCCACTGATTTGTCTTCTCCTTTGGACAGGGAGAGAAAAGCAGCCTTCCTTATTTCCACTGTGGTCTTCAACTGAACGCTCAGAGTGATCCGAAGACCCTGTTGTTCTTGAGAGAAATGTCTTGAGAAAAATCTAGCAAGTTTCTAAGCATAACATCAATGCTCACGTCTGAAACCATTTCATTCATTTTTTTTTCTTCTTAATTCTTTTTTCTTTCTCAAAAAGGTTTTTTTATCGTTAAGAGTCTATGATTTTATTCCCCCCAACTCTCTCCCTCTCTTTTTTTTGTGTGTATATGTGATGGACAGACAGCTCTCGGAGCTTGGAGGCCATCTCACCTGCATTAATACACAATGAATTATTTATAAATTCCAATTATTTGGTATCACTTATGCAAAGACTGTCACGGGAGGAGAACGCCCGGCATTAAGGATGCTTAGCCTATAAAGCGTCGGAGGCTGGGGGAGCCAGAAGGTCACACCTGACAGCAAGGATGCATTTTTTTACATTTTATTGGATTATATTCTATTTTATTTCCCTCTGTCAGCGGACAGTACAGACAGGGAAGAACAGGACGGGAGACACTTTTTTTATACCTCATTTTCCTCCTTTATTTCGCTCTCTCTCTTCCAATATATCATGTCGCTATTGTGTACAATGACAAGTCAATAAATAAAAATGAATATTGTAGTTTTAGTTTTTTTATTGAATAATTTTTTATTCTCTGACTATAATAACAAAATCTCCATTTTTAGCTGCCATGGATCTTACAGAATTGTCCTGAATTTGTTGAGTTTTATTTCCGTGCCGAGCCAAGTGATTGCAGCACACCTCATAAGGCGAGCCAGAGTGGGATTTCCCTTTGATTTCTCCATTTCAAATCGTGCCATTAAGGTCTGGTGAGTGTGATGTCCCTGGAGATGCACTGCCCTCCTTGTTAGTCTCTATCTGCGCCTAATCCTGTCTTAGAAGCTTTTCTGTTTACATGGATAAGCACTGGCTGGCTAGTAGGCTAATCTTATGTAGAGAAAGCCATTGAGAAGGCACAGCCTGGAGCTGTTGGAGCCTCTAAATGTCCATATCGTTCAGGCAACTAAATGGTGAGGAATCTGCAATGGTTAAATCTGGGGGAGCGGGGTGCCGGTGTGTCTCGACCGTGCCAGCGATAAGGGCCCTGCGAGCGAGGAGTCTTGGAATGAAATTAGAGCATTATGGGGTTGGGGAAGCAGGGGATCCGGTCCTCCCAGCCACAAATCCAGAGGCAACCCAAACACGTCCGTCAGCCCCGGAAGCCGCTTGCGAACAAGACAGCAGTTTTAATCTCAGGGTTGCACACAACACAAGCGTTAGCAAAACACAGACGTGTTCAGCTATTTAGCCATGTTCCTGGCTCCTGCATGCTCTTGTTCTGACTCTGCCCTGGCTCTAATCGGACATTGTTCTGGATTTCTGTTTGCACACACTTTACATTTTTGAATGCTGTTTACATCTGCAATTACTACTCCTTGTGTGATGTTCTTTTTATTTTTTTTTCAACTGTCCCACTGTAGACTTTGACATCAAATGTGTGAATGTATGTATTACATTATTATTATTATTATTATTATTATTATTATTATTATTATTAAGTATTAAGTGAATCTAAAAATACTTGAAAATACACACTGAAAGTCAAACACCGACAAAAAAAAAAAAAAAACATTTACACTCAGGATGAGGGAATAAGGTAAGTTACAATAGCGGGAGTTTATGTGTGTGTGTGTGTGTGTGTATGTGTGTTTGTGTGTGTGTGTCCCAAATTCTGTCATTAATAAAACTGAGCGAAACAACACCTGGCTTTGTGGGCCAACCTCAGACCGGAATCTCATCCAGGTTACAGTGCCTCTGAATCTGGGCCAGATGAAAGCCATATCCGTGCCTGTTCCAGAACTCCCTCGTCTTTGGGTCAGAGGTAACACATACACACACACACACACACACACACACACACACACACACACACAGGCCCACACACACATGTATGCATGCAGTAATCACATCCTCAGGTAGTGGTAAACTGTATTAGTAGATGGTCTGATAGTGAGTATTCTTCCTGTTTTCTCCTTTTAAGAAAATAATACTGTGGTGTTATCATTCTTAAGATGATGGCTAAAAGCTACACAATTCCTGTATTGCAAGGAAATTATTTGATTATTTGATAACGAATAAAAAAATCATTAGAGGGATTACAAATTATTCCATTACCTTTTCAAATACATGTTATTATTTACCAACTTACATAGACAGTGGCACATCCAGTGTTTTGTCATTATCTATAAATGTCAAATAATTGGATTTTTGTTGCATTATACATTTTACAATGTATGTGTTTTTACAACCTCTATAAATTCCCTAAATACTCTGTGTTGTATTTCTTGCCAAAGTGTAGGCCTAACAAACCATTCTTAAGTTTTCTCATAAATATGAAATGATAGAATAACAACGCATTATGTTGTATATGTGTGTTCATTATAACTGAGACAAATGGCCACTGCATTTTTGAATTCTTTTCATTTCCTGAGCTCTTTCGGTCAGTCGGGCATGTGCATCAGCTTGCATGCTGTCAGCCCTGAAGCCTGTTCACCTCGGCAGTCTCGGCTTCTGTAGCAGGGTCTGGTTCGGATCCGAACCATCGGGCATCCTGGTTTATCCCTCTTCTGGTTCTCTGGCCTCTGTGGCTGTGGAATAGGACGCTAATAACGAGCTTGTGTTCCCTGACATCCCTGACTTCCTTTTTTTTTTGCCTGTCTCTCCACTGGGCTACAAAAGCACTCAGTCGTTCAATGGGTCATGGTGTGTTTACGTTGTCATTTTTTCAGTGATCATGATTAACAACCTTTTGCGGAAATTCCGTCAAAAACAAACAAAAAAAAACATAACAAAAGAAAAAAAAATCTCCAGATATGTCAGCCGTGATCTAACCTGAGCCGCTTGGATGCAGATGACAGCCCGGTATTGAGGCTTGAGAGACACTGGAATCGCACATTTAATCCCTGAACAACAAGTTCAAACTGCCCAACATCTGCTGAAAGTGTTCCACGGGCTATTAGCACGAATGCGAGCGTTCATTCTTGCTCGGGAACGAGGAGAGGGTTGACGATTTTAAAAGGGATCTCCAGATAGGTCTCCTCATCATATGGTCCTGGCATCAGCGGACCCAAACACAAAAAAACCTGATCTAAAATAAATGACACATTTCCTCTGGCTTCGCTGAATAGCAACAACGAAAACTGCACGGCCCTCAAAAAAAGATGAAATAGTATATAAATAACATTAAAAAATGCCGGAGACAGCCAGTGTCTCTTCCGCAACAAAGGCTCTTGAATTGGACGAGGGAATCACATGTGTGTACTTTTCCGAGGGAGAGTTTGGCAGCTTTGAGTAAGTGTATATGCCCATCATTATGTGTGTGTGTGTGTGTGTGTGTGTGCGTATGTGTGTATGTGCATGTGTGTGTGAGTCTCTGCCTGTGTCTGTGCTTGTCCTGTGTGTGTAAACGTGTGTGTGTGTGAGTCCCTGACTGTGCTTGTGCCTGTACTGTGTGTGTGTGTGTGTGTGTGTGTGCGTGTGTGTGTGTGTTCCCGTGCGTTTCATGTGTGACTGAGTTATTGCCTCTCTGTCGTCCCCTCGGTTCCCTCTCTCCTGTTTGCACTGCCGGGAGGAGATGAGATTTGCATTACAGCCGTCGCCGGTGCCTGCCAAAAAATATCCGCACATTAGTTTCGCCTGGGTGTGTAAATTATTGTTCAAATTGATGAGCTTAGTAATACAAATAAAGGTCAAATCACAATTTCCAGATGTGCGGCAGGCTCCGAGGCAGAGCGCCCATTTTGAGAAATAAAAAAAGATAAATAAAGCAGTCACATTTTATTTGTGTGTGTGTGTGAGTGTGTTTGTGTGTTTTATAGTTTATTTACTTTCTTTTTTTGTTGTTGACTGGATAGGCAGCTCTGTCACAGGACTGCATTCTATTCCACACTCTGTCCAGTGCTCACCAAATCAAAATGGCCGCCTGTTTTTTTTGTTTGTTTGTTTGTTGGTGTTTTTTTTTTCTTTTGGCAAGGGGACAACTGACTGGGTGACACCTCCCTCCTTCCTCCTCTGCTTTTCCAAGTCTCCAGCAGTTCATTGATATGAAAGCACAGAACACTTGAACCCACACAGTGAGAAACTGCCTTTTTTCTCTCTTCTCCTTTTCTCCCCTCTCTCTCCCTCTCTTTTTTCCCCTCTCTCTTTTCTTCCTGTCGCTCTTTCTTTTTCTGTGTTTAATCTTGCCACAACGTTGAGCTGAGCCTGAGGTGGAAGGCGGCGATTCACCGCAGCACAAAAATCTGCATTTCGGGGGGAAAAACAAGATGGACATAAAAGATGGGCCCCTATGTGTGTGTGTGTGTGTGTGTGTGTGTGTGTGTGTGTGTGTGTGTGTGTGTGTGCATGCTTGTGCAGGACTGGCATTGTCGCTGGCTAATGGAAACATTCTCACACAGAGAGAGAGGGTGGGCTGTGTGTGTGTGTGTGTGTGTTTGTGTCTGTATGTGTTGGGGGGGGGGGGGGGCATTATCAGGACCCAGCAGACGTACCTGGCAGCCAAGAGCTGTGCGACCAGCCTGAAGCATCCCTGTAGGCTGGCACCTGCATAATCTGTGTCAACAGGTTCCAAACGGCCTGCAAGAACCAAAGGAGAAAGACATAAATACTTACAAAGTATTTGTCTACCCCCACACTAGATTTTGTGTTCTCTCTCCTCTCTCTCTCTCTCTCTTTCTCTCTCTCTCTCGTCATTTTTCTCTCTCTTTTTTTTTTACTTTCTCTCTCTTTTGACTCGGAGTGCCAGTTAACAGCAGCTAGCTGGGTCCACATCTTTTAGGGCTGCAACTCGTAGCCCGAGGATCAGAGTCCCTCTCAAGCACAAAGGAGAAAGAGAGAGAGAGAGAGAGAGAGAGAGAGAGAGAGAAACGGAGAGAGAGAGATGGTACTCCATTAACATTTTCAGAGTGGGTAGCTGCCTGGTAGGAAGACAGCCATGCCAGGAGGAGAATTTGTTTTTTTGCATGTGTGTGTGTGCGTGTGTGTGCATGTGTGTGTGATCTAAACCCATTTCACTGAGTCTGTGCCAGGGGTGCGGGCAGCCGATCACATGAGTTAAGAGCACCAGTGCTGTCTTCACTGCTACCTTCAACCTCAGCAGGAGATGAACTGTATTATAAGAACTCATAAGGTCACAGGTTTAAAGACAGTTTGTTTCACCTTTTATACCCCAAACACCAGCACACAAAATAAGGGGTCCCAATCACATCAAGGAAATTATGAGGATGGACGTTTGTGTTTGTGCTCGTTGAACTGATTCCACCCAATCAGTGTTGGGTCAATCATGTGTTCAGTCTATGTAAACAACTGCATAAATAACAATAAACAAACAAATCAGCCAAAGCAAAACAACAATATATGACATATACACAGAGAGAGAAAGTGAAAGAAAGAGAGAGAGAGAGAGAAAGAGAGAGAGATTTGTCGTTGCTGCTGTAGCCTCGTATTTATAATCAGCCCAAGCTGATAAATGTTTTAATAAACGTGCTACATAATTTATAGTGTGCAGCCCAGTTTTTAATTGACGTATAGCAGATTTGCAAACCAGATCAAAAGGCAGATTAAAGCGATGTATATCTTACTGGCCCTGAGTTTCCTCCACAGGCTCAACTTCTGAGGAGATCCAAGAGGGGGGCTACAATGCTGAGCCATCTATTATTCATCAGGATAATTAAGGAAGTGATTGATTATTTGATTATTTTTCGACCGGGCTGGTGTCGAGGTGTCATGTTCGCCTGTGCTACAAGACGACCACCATAAATCCCAGTCTTTGTTACAGTTCGCACAAACCTCGGAAATGTGATGTATGGTAATGGCAGGAAACACACACATACACACACACTTTCCTTACTTAAGTTATATCGGTAGACCTGTCGTTTTGCCACCGGCTAACAATCAGGTTGAGTGCCCAAACCAGCTGGGTTGCTTTTGGGTAGATTTCTCAAACATCAAACAACGTCAACTTTGTTTGCACAGAAATACTTTGCTAACACAGACTGCCGTTACAGTAAAGTTTAATTAGATTGAACTGAATGAGGCTGCAGTGGTTAGTGTGATGTCAGCCAAAGTTATCTGAAGGTTATAGGCTCTTACCTACAGGAATCCCGTAGTCGTTAAATAGCAGCTCTTGACAGACCTGGCTTCCTAATAAGCTCTTTTTTTGCCTGTGTTGCTCGCGAGGCCCATAATTATGCTGTCTCCCGACGGCAGCGCACAGCTCGGAGAAGGCCGGCGTTGGCCGGGAATTTCACACTCGTCCGCCAGGGAGCCACGAGAGCCGCGAGGAAGTTGTAGGTGTGCTTTCCTCATTAAGCCTCACAATGGCTGAGCTGTTCGCTGGCCTAGAGCGCTCTGCCGGCTCAATAGAAACGCCAGCAGCCAGTGAAAAAGGGTCTTTTCAGCATAGCGAGTGGGAACAGGTTCCTTTTTTAATATTTAACTTGTCAACATTGTTCTCAGCGGACGGCAGGGTCCTCCATCACGCCTGTCAGCCGTTACCCAGCTTTGCTCGCACGGCTCAATCTGTGTCCTCCGAGGGGGAGGATTTGTCTGCCACACGGGCCGTTAGACCGGACTGACCTCAACAGGCTTTCTCACGGGTTGGTTATGGTGCCATGGGTGACAGTGTTTGGTGGACTGCAGTGTTTGTGGGTGGAATTGTTTTGGTAGGCGGAAGTGTTTGGTGTGCGGCAGTGTTTTGGTGGGGGGCAGTGTTTGTGGGGAGCAGTGCCAGTGTTTGGTGAGCTGCAGTGTTTGGTCAGTGGCAGTGTTTGGTTTGATCACCACACTATTCACACAGGGTTTCTGTTTCCTTTCTTGCTTCTGTTTATTTATCTTATTTGAACCTGATACCTGATCACATTTGTTTTTTGTTACCCAGTGAGTTCATTCTGAAGCATCTGTCAAACATTGTCAGTGTGTTTACCATTGATGTATGTATTCATTCATCCACTCACTCATAATCATTCTTTCTTTCTCTCACTCATTCATTCTTTCTGTCATTCATTCCTTTATCCATTCATTCATTCATTAATTTATTCATTCATTTGTTTATTTTTTCCTCCTTCCTTCTTTCTCACTCCTGGAGAATGTACTGGAAGTGGGCGATGGATGTTTTCATTTATTTAATTATCACCCACTCACTCTTTCTATCTTTCTTTCTTTCTTTTTTCTTTCAAATTTTCTTATTTTCATGCATTCATTCATGCTTCCTCTCTCCTGGTGAATGGTATGGGTGTGGCCAATGGATGTGTTCACTCATTTATTCAATCACCCACTAACTCCTAACCTTTCTTTAATACTCTCTCAGCCTTTCATGCATTCATTCATTCATTCCTTCGTCCTCTCTCCTGGAGAATGGGATGGGTGTGGGCGGTGTGTGGAGTGGGCCATGAGGGCTCTCTGCTCATGGAGAGGTCTCTTAAGGGCCTGGACGGTCAACCTCACATTAATTATCAGTCAGACTAACAATAAGGGGAGGAGGAGTGGAGGAGGAAGAGGCCTCCTCTCCAGCCAACCGCCTGAGTGCTAAGAGCACCATAGAGCAACGGCTAGCCAAGGCAGCAGGCCCCATTTCATCAGAGGAGTGTAATAGTTTGACCTTTGGCTCTTTGGAGTGAACCGAAGACAAACTGAGAG